>JASDQU011403589.1:0-12744 GCA_032191745.1 Picea mariana
TTGAGGTACATGTTGAGTACATGGTTGAGACAAGTAGTTGATGAGTTGGCACATACATGAGGTGTATAGTTGATGATGTTGGTACATCTTGATGATTCATATTTTATGTCTATTTGATGCATGATTGGTACATATTTGGTGCATGTTTGATGCACTCATTGATGGTACAGGTTGAGGTACAGGTTGGTGCATGGTTGATGCACTTGTTTATAGTAGAGGTTGATTACAGGTTGTTACATGTTGGTTGGCTACAGGTCAGTTGTAGAGGTTGTTACAATGGTATATCTCACAGTGATAGTGTGACAATGGTTCCATAATTCTACTTATACATCAAGGAGGTTGGACGGGGCAAGGACATGTGGTTGTAGCCACCTTCCGGTTGTAGTCGGAGAACATAGGGGGTTGTATCCTCCTTCTGGTTGTAGCCAGAGAATTGGAGAATTGGATCTTCCCTTAGGTTGTAGCCTTAGAAAATAGGGGGTTGGAGCCTCCTTCCAGTTGTAACTGGAAAACAAAGGAAGTTGGTGCTTCTAATGAATGTAATTCTTAAAGACATATAAGAAAAAGCATTCTTTGGTTTTCTCTAACTTTGGGTTTCCACGTAAAAACACCAGTGTACTGTGTATGTGTATGATTTCTCATTTGTTCATTGTTTTTTTACTCTGCAACTATTGGATGATAATTCTACATTGATATAACACTTGCATTTTATGGATTCGATTGCTCTATTATTTATTCACCCCCCCTCTCAGTAATCCAACATATTTTTCACCATCAATTCATTTTTTAAATCACTAGTTAATAATTAGTTGATAAGTAATGAATTTATTTTTATCCTTTTCCCTTTCGTCTTCCAGCATAACAAATTTATCTATTTCATTCTAAATGGTTGAAGAGAGTTTCTCTTAGGAATATTAGGAAAATTATAGTGAATGAAGGAAAATTTTAGGAGGACGGATTTCCTCCTTTCCATAAACAAGAAAATTTGGTGATTAAGTAGAGTATTTTTGTTACACGTCAAAATTACTCAAATGGATAAGTGTCGCATCTTCCTCTCAATTTTTGTAAGTGTCGCATCTTCCTTACAACTTTCGCAAGTGTCGCAAGTTGTTCACAAGTGTCGCAAACGATGTTCGAGCATACTGCCATGCCGACGACACTAAGGAGACACTTAGAACATCTCATGTACCTGATTTGAAGCAAAATAACTGGTTAATTGAAGACAAGGAACTCTTAACACATGAAGAGGGAATTGAAACAAAGGTTTTGAGGGGGAGCGCTCCCCTATATCAGCCTTAGGAGCACTGGCGCTCCCCTACAAGGCATCAGGGAGCGTTATAACGCTCCCCTGCCCCTTCTGAAGGAGCGCTACTCACCTTGAGGGCGCTGGCGCTTCTCCTAAGCTTCTCAAGGAGCGCTCTAGTGCTCTGATGCCCCTTCTAAGGGAGTGCTACCTAATCTGAGGCAGTAGTTGGCCCGTTGAGGAGAATAAGGAGAAGATCTTTCAAGATTAGGAGTCAGTTGTATTCAAATTCTTGATTTCATCAAGAGATCCCTAATCTAAGGAGAAAGTTCCCAACTTGTTCTAAAGATAACTCAAGAGGTTAAGCTCCTCTTAACCTATATAAGAAAGCTCTATGATGGTGGAAAGAGGAGGAACTGCTAGCATGAAACCTATGATCGTGTAGAAAACACACAGTCAGCCAAAGGAGAGTGATCAGTGAAGCTGTTGTTATCTAGGTTGTGGATCTCTCAGGCAAGGGTTAGATGAAGGGGACTTGACAAAGCTGTCGCATTCGCATCTACGATTGTAAGTACTACTGTCGTTATTCTCATTAATATAACACGCTTGGCCTGTTTCTTTCTAGTTTGTGTCTGATGTTACATGAACTTATCATTGATAGATAGATCTGTTTTCAAGCTAATATCAATAGAATAGGAAGTGGTCGTATCTTTTTTTGTCCACGGGATCCAGCGAGGAGCAAAGGATCGAAGCGCAACTAGGAGTGTGTAGGGACAAACGTCGATAAAGAGGTACTTCTGTTATCTTCCCTTCTCATATGTTAATTTGGATATATTTGAAAGGAAGTCAGTGTCCACGTTAAGCATTTTCTGTCTTAGAGTTAGGGTCAAGCTCTTTGAGGCAATCTACCTATCCGCAGGGAGATTTTCCTACAACAATCATCTCTTCAAGTGAAAAAGTGTTGTAGAAAAGGATGTCCCTTGTATGCAATACAAGTGTTAAACTTTGTTGAGAAAAAAAAAAAAACAAGCCTAGAGGACCATCCCATAATAAGAGAGTATAAAGATGTGTTTCCAGAAGAGGTACCAGGCCTACCTCCAAGAAGAGATATTGATTTTTCAATATAAATTTTACCCAGAGCGGTGCCAATGTCTAGAGATACCTATGGAATGAGTACACCAAAGCCAGTTGAGCTAAAACTATAGCTAAAGGAGATGTTGGGAAAAGGTTACATTCACCCTAGTGTGTCTCCTTGGGGAGCACCAACATTTTTTGTGAAGAATAAGAATGACACACTTAGGTTGAGAAATGTAAATTGCAGCAAGTAAAACATGTTAAATCATGGTTGGTACAACTAGCCACTGGAACTAAAATAAAGGTAACATCGGTCATACCGGCATGCCAATTCATTATGAATGGATTACCCACCCAAGCAACCCAAAAACATGCTCCCTTTAAGATCTTATGACCTGTTGATTGGCATGGATTGGTTGGCTACCCATAAAACTAAGTTGGACTGTTACAACCAAAATTTGGAGTGTGAAGCTGAAGAAGGGAGAAAAATAACCCTATAAGGAATTCAAAAGCCTATCTCAGTGAGACAAATATCATCCCTTCAATTAAGGTAGTGTTGTAGAAAAGGATGTCCCTTGTATGAAATACAAGTGTTGAACTCTTTTGAGAACAAAAAACCAAGCCTAGAGGACCATCCCATAATAAGAGAGTATAAAGATGTTTTTTCCAGAATAGGTACCAGGCCTACCTCCAAGAAGAGATATTGATTTTTCAATATAACTTGTACCCAGAGCAGTGCCAATGTCTAGAGATCCCTATGGAATGAGTACACCAAAGATAGTTGAGCTAAAACTACAGCTAAAGGAGATGTTGGACAAAGGTTACATTCGGCCTAGTGTGTCTCCTTGGGGAGCACCAGCTTTTTTTGTGAAGAATAAGAATGACACACTTAGATTGTGCATAGACTATAGACAACTCAATAAGATGACCATTAAGAATAAGTATCCTTTGCCAAGGATCGATGACTTGTTTGACCAATTAAGGGGTGCTACATTTTTCTCCAAGATTGAATTTAGCTCTAGATACCATCAAGTCTTAATTAAGGATGAAGACATCCACAAAATAGCCTTTAGGACAAGGTATGGGCACTATGAATTTGTGGTGGTACCATTTGGGCTTACCAATGCACCAGCCACTTTTATGTGCTTAATGAATAATGTACTCAGTAAATTCTTGGAAAAAATTGTGTTTTTTTTCATTGATGATATCCTAATCTATTCTAAGAATAAGGAAGAACACGAAGAACATCTCAAGATAGTGCTCCAATTTCTAATAGAATATCATCTCTACGCTAAGTTTAGTAAGTGTGACTTTTCCAAAAACAAGTCCATTACTTAGGCCATGTTATTTCTGAAGAAGGAGTGGCAGTTGATCCTGACAAGATCAAATCCATTATGGATTGGCCTACCCCAAAAGATATATCTGATATAAGATCCTAATTTATGGGCCTAGCAAGATATTATAGAAGGTTCATAAAGAGATTTTCCAATATTGGTTTCCCAATCACCTCCCTTCAAAAAAAGGGAGTTAAATTCATTTGGATATTAGAATGTGAAGAGAGATTTCAAGACATGAAATACCTTCTAACCAATGCACATGTGTTGAATATTGAAAACCCAAACAAGGACTTCCTTGTGTGTACATATGTTTGCAAGGAAGGGCTCGGAGGAGTCCTCAAGCAAGAAGGACATGTGATTTTCTATGAATCCGGAAAATTGAAAGAGCATGAAATCAATTATGTGACCCACGATTTGGAATTGGCTTCCATAGTACATGCTTTAAAAATGTGGAGGCATTATCTCCTAGGTAGAAGATTTGTGCTTATGACATACCATAGTGGGTTGAGATATTTGTTTGATCAACCAAAACTTAATGCTAGATAAGCTAGGTTTATGGCTCTCCTTAGTGAGTTTTACATTCAAATAAAACATATTAAAGGAAAATAAAATAGGGTGGTTGATTCCCTTAGTATAAGTATGAAAGTGATTCACTTGGTAGTTGTAAGCACCTGTGAAATAGACATTGAGGAGAGATTCAAAAGTGCACAAGAAACATATGCATTTTTCAAGACAGTGAAATCATACCTAGAGCAAGAGCCCACGGGACTGAAGTATGAGGGCTATCAAATGTTGAATGGTGTCCTACTAACTTACAAAGGTAGGTGGTGTATTCCAAATTGTGATGACTTGAATAGGTTCATAATGGATGGACTATATAAAATACCATATACTGGTCATCTTGGTTATCAGAAGAAGATCACAACCACTAGGAAATTGTTTTATTTCCCCAGACTGAAAAAGGACATAAATGATTACTTAGATAAATGTCTAGAATGTCAATAGGTTAATGTAGAAAATCGGCATCCAAAATGGTTTTTACATCCCCTACCAATCCTATAATGGAAATGGGAAACCATCTCCATGGATTTCATCACAAGATTACCAAAATCAACCAAGCAGAATGACGCCATTATGGTAGTTGTGGAAAAACTGAGCAAGGTTGCTCACTTTATTCTCATCAAATCAACTTGAAAAGCAATAGATATTTCCAATATTTCCATGAAATAAATATTTAGACTGCATGGCATGCCCAAGGAAATCATATCCAATGGAGATACAAAATTTACTTCAATTTTTGGAAATCTATGTTCGTTGGTTTTGAAACTAAACTGCTATTTAGTACATCCTACCACCCTCAAAATGATGGGAAGATAGAGAGAGTAAACCAAGTGTTAGAGGACATGTTAAGGATGCATGTAATGCATCATCCCAAGAAGTGGGAAGACTACCTACCACTGGTAGAGTTTGCTTATAACAATGGCTATCAAGAGTCATTGAAAATGAGCACTTTTGAGGCCCTCTATGGTAGACAATGCAATATTCCAATCAGCTGGAATAACCCAGTAGACATAGTTACACTCGATCTAGATATGCTAAAGGAAATGGAACAACAAGTAGTTCAAATAAAAATAATCTAAAAATAGATCAGGATAGACAAAAACGTTATGCAGACATAAAAAAGAACTCCTAGAGAGTTCAAAGCATGGGATCATGTGTATCTCTGAGTTAGGCCCAGAAAAAGTTCCTTGAGAATGGAATCGTGTGCCAAGATGGCACCTCGGTATTGTGAACCCTTTGAAATTTTGGATAGAGTGGGACCTGTAGCATATAGACTAGCACTTCCTCCCACAGTGAAGGCACATGATGTTTTTCATGTTTCATTACTGAAGAAATATGTACATGATCCTAATCATATAATTGATTAGTCTGTGATTCAGGTGGAACCAGAGGGAGAATTTCTACCAGAGCCACAATCCATAATACATAGGAAATAAATCCCACTCAGGAAGGGAACCATTGCACAGGTCAAGGTGCAATGGAAACACTTTGGTCCAGATGAAGCTACGTGGGAAATGGAGGATGCCATGAAACAGGCACACATTTTTGTTTACTTTTGTACATATAGAGCACATCGACAGGTAGAACATTGAGGATGTTTTTCATTTAAGGGGGAGGGGATTGTAATACCCTTGTTTCCCCCAACTTGTAAATATAGATATAACCTTCTAAAAGACTATGGGCAGACTGGATATGTGTGGATATTGGGATTGATGAACCTTTTTGTTATAAAAGGTAATGTATGTATTTTTGTTACTAAATAAAATGGAAAGTGTTGCATAATTGTTGAAGGGGTTTTCCAAGGTAGATCATGATGCATGAGAGAGATGGTGAGGGGAATCGATAATGGTTGAGATGACCCCCATTAGACCAATATGTTACTAGATTTAAATTATTCACACCCAGAACAGTCCTTTAACCCAAAAAAATAAATTACCAGTCAGGTTGGTAGTTGGGAAGTTCTCCTCAAGAGTCAATGAGGATATGGGCAGAGTACCCATCTAAAAAAATCCCTAATCTGACCTAGAAAATTGGGATTTGGACCCACCAAATCTTGTTGAGGAAGAAAAGAAAAGAGGAAAAATTATAGGCGGAAAGGGAGGAGGCAATGGGAATGAGTCGGGTGACGATCTTGGAGAGAGAGAGAGCATGTGAGGCTCTCTGGTTCTCAAGAGAAATGAAAAACAAGCTTGATCTAGGTGCAAGAAGTTGTTGGTAGCGTTTTTAGTCCAATATGATAAACGGGGTCACAGAGAAGATGAGTGACTGAGGAAGCACTCGTTGCAGGCCCCCTTTCTTGGTGTAGATAAAACCAATTTTCCAAGTTCATGTGGGAGGAGGAGAGTGGCATCCATCCCTAACTGTTGTTGAACAAGAAGGAAGAGTCTCTCTCATAGCATCATGATCTAGCTAGGGGGTGGCTAGTGGTAAATCCATCCAGGAGTTGTTGTGCCTACGGTTGGGTGGAAAAGGGCACCCCTCTCAACAGTTGCTTCACTATATGGTTTCTTGATAAGTATTCTCATACCATGTTTGCTAGAATTGAAATGAGTGGTTGGATGTCTCTGTCAATGACTAAAATTTGCATTGTATGATTAATATTAGAAATGCTTATTGTTCTTCCATGAACCCCTGCATTTGAATGGTTTGTATTTTCCTCTGCTTAGCAGCAGGAGAACTATTAGACATGGGTCTTTGAATTAATTTAGGAATAATTTTATGGTTTCTGTGTTGGTTGGAAAATCCTTAAGGGAATTTTCCCACGGATTTATTTTGTAATGTAAGAGTTGGAGCAGACTCCATTGGGATGCTTCATTCCTATCGACCCCTCGAAATTACTTTTGCAGTTTACTAAATTCAAGCTCTGTGGAGGGAGGGCGCCTCCTTCAAACCATTTTTCTGTCTGATCGAGGGATCATGCCCACACCCCCAACCAAATCATGACTAAGAGTTGAGCGTGTAGCCCTAGAACTTGTCCAGGAATCCATATGACTAGGACCTTGGAACCCTTTGCTAGGTCTGAAAGGAGCCAAGCTATCTTGGCTTCGAAACTCTGGGGGTCTAAAGCTCCGGGATGTTATGGCTTTACAACATTCAAAAACAACCAAATGCGACCTACTAGTACAGTTACCAGCAAGGTTGACTGCCATCTGGAATTTTCCTTAAGTATGACTGTGGGATCTGTCTCATCGTTAAACCTTGATCCACTTCCTGGTCGAAAAGTAACACATGTCATAGATCTTAGGATATTTGGGATCTTCCCTGACCATTGGATCTATGTCATGGTCAGTCCGGTGTTGACCACTGTAGGAGAAAATGAGTGTTAAGCAAACAGAACCCTCAAACGAAGAACTTGTGAAGTGACAAGAACCGTATATCTGAGGATATTCAGGATCTTCCCTAGCCGTTGTATCTACGTCATGGTTAGTCCGATATTGACCACTCCAGGATAAAAGAGTGTTAAATGGTTAGAACCCTCGAATGTCGAAGTCACTAAGCGACGAGGATCATCGATCTAAGGATGATTTGGGATTCCTCCTGACCATTGGATATAGATTGTGGTTAGTCTGACACTGACCACCCTGGCAATAAAAGGGAAGTTACACATCCAAACCCCCAAACATCAAAGTTGTGAGGCAATAGAGGCTGTAGATCTATGGATGTACATGGACCTATCTAGACTGTGGGATAAAAGTGGTATTGGGAGGTTGCTGGCGGAAGTTTGGACTTCAGAGCTTCGAATGATTTTGTAGGTAGGAGAGGCTAGAGGCTCCCTGAGGTTTTCCATATGGAGTGACGTGGCATGATGACATCACCTAGGGTGGCGTGAACCCATGTTAGCATGCCACGTGTCACCTTGATTTGTGCTTTTTACATACCTTATGTGCTAATTGGAACGTGACACATGTCACCCATTGATGGGGCCACATGTCATCTCTTCCCTTTGTCACATGTCAACCCCATGGCACATGGTCGCTTGGCCTATTATATGGTGGAATACCTAAGGCACTAGGAGTTCGGAACTTCATGGAACTTTGGATGATGGAATATTGGGGTTAATCGGCTGAATGCCTAGACCCACATGTCCCTCCCTCCACATTTAACGCGCTACCACATGTAATTATGGACCCTTCGGGGGTCTAGAGATTCATAACTCTAGAGGTTTGGAGTGGTATATTGGATAAGTAAAAATGGGTCGAAGGCCTGAATTTACTTTCCTGCTCCTGCAGGTTGTCAGAACAATTCAAATGTAATTAATTAAATGAGAGGGACCCTCTCCGGAACTCCAGCAATCAGGATATTTGGATGCATAAGCACATGATGAGGAGTTTCGTCGAAGTCTGAAGACTTAGTTGTTAACTAATATTAATGAATCTAAGTGCCCTTGGAGATTTAGTAAGGAATGGGATTTCATTGTGTTAATGGTTAATTAACCTAGTAGCCCTATAGGATCTAGAAAAATGTCAACTACTGGTTGGAAGAGTCTTCGTATACTACGATTATGTGTAGTGTCAGGTGACAGGGAACCACGTGGTTACCACATGGCTGTGAGAGAATCTAGTTAATGAAGGCTTAGAGAACTTTGAAGGGTCATAACTTGCAATACAAAACACATACATGGAAAAATTTATAGTCATTGGAAAACCCTCGTCGAGCCGAAGACAGTGGGATCCTAGTTATGGGGATTCAAGGTGATTAATAAAAGTGAAATTTTTATGCCCCATCCCTTAAAAAGGTACTTAGGGGTTGGGTGTGTGACATCATAGTAGCACAATATTTATGAAGAAAAGGAATAGAAAGAACTATAATGAAATTTAAGAATAGTCTATGAAATAATAAAAAATTCTTGCAAAACACTTGATATTAGATAGCTTAAAGAAAAATCTTCAATTAGTGTAGCACAGAAGTCAATATTTTCTTCAAAATTTTGACCAACAAGTGGCTTCTCGATATTAGTAAAGTAGAAATCGTTCTTACATCAAGCCATGGATCAAAAATTCCCTTTCTCTGTCTTTCAATCTCTCAATTATACAAGTAGTAGTCAGTTACTACTCCAACTAGTTTGATTGCATAAATTGTAACTACCTCTAGGGGAGTTGAATGAGTTAGGAATATTTTCACTCTTTTTCACTTTACTCATATTATTCCTTGTGAAAAAATGTGTTGTTTAAGTGGTCCCCACAAGGTAGAAAATCTAATATTTTTCCTTTTTAAAATATTTATCCAACTTAGGAATCATTATCTTTATAAGAGATAGATTTTCTAATGTATCTGTTAAATATGTTTTCATATGAACCTTGCAAAAAAAAAATATCATCAACCCACTTTGTGGATGGTAAATTGGGTAAACCATTGACCTTGATTATGGGACCTAAACCCAAGGGGGAACAAGAGATTTTAACCCATGACCTCCTCCTCCGAGGATAGCTTCATTTTTGGCTCAGAACGACTTGAGATAACCATTGGGGCTTATGAACCTTGTGAACATATGATATACTATTGATGTTTAGTTTAGCTTGTTGAAAAGACTTCTCCAAAGTTTCTATGGCTTGAGATGGTGGGTGGAATCTATCAAGAGATCCAAATGATATAAATATACATACATTGGCTAGATCATCAATGTGAGTCCATCAATTAAAGAATTCATCCCAGTCTTTGTCTAGATCTCCCCATGTACCTTCATTTATCTCCTTCTAGTATGCTAAACCATGCCCAATATCCAAAATTTCTTGTGAGCTCAAAGATGGAATGTCTAAAGGAATTTCCAAAAAGTGTAGCCCCTTTACTATATCAAAGATTAATTCGACTTGTTCTCATGAGATTTTCCATATTTGAATCTCACTAGGAAATTGTAAAAGTTTGACATTTAATTCATGGAATCACTAGAGCATATTCAACAAAATCTATTACCATTCGTTTTGATGCCTTATAATGATAATGTTGGATTTCAAGGAAATAAATTGTTTCTTTCATACTACCTTGTATCTCTTTCTCCATCCTGATATTTTCTGAGAGTAGCATGTCATATCACTAAATTAGTGGAGGCCAAGGCCACTAAACTAGTTTTTTTAGCATTCATCATGTCTACCTTTGTTGTACAAACCATTATGTTATCTAAATCCATTTTTCATTTTCTCTAAGTCTATTGAATAATTTCATTTTTCATTTGTTGTATTCCAACAACTCAAGATATACAACTTCATCAATAGGATGGGGTATAGGTGCATCCCGCCATGTTAATAGATTTTCTAACTTGCTTGGTGCAATGACTTCTTCATCTATCATGTCTTTTTCTTTGTCCTTTTGTTCATGTCTATAGTCTACTTGGGGATAACAAAATATTTCATATGTTTTTGTTGTTTCTCTATTTTATCTATCATGTCATCAATATCATCAAATTTAATTTGAGTAGTCTTAGTCTAAGCCTAAGTTCCAATCTCAATCACCTTAATTTGGGTCCGGGTTTCAGATTGGGTTTGATATGCCCATCTTTCTTTTTCCAATTTTTTTCATATTAATCCACTATAGATTTTACTATACTTGCTACTTTATATTTAGCATATTCTTCCTCCTTTTCTTTCCTTCTAGCATCTTCTTCAACAACAACATTTTCTCATGACTTCTTAGCTTCAACAACAACTCTACATCCTTGGCTTCTTGCTCTGATTGTTTTTTCCTTTCCAATTCATATTTATCTTAGTATGCCTTCATCTTAGCTACAAATTCCCTTGCTTTGTCTTACTTCACTACTTTTCTTGCTTCAGTTTCTTTCCTTAATCTTTCAATTTCATCTTCCTACCTTTCCTTTTCATCCATTTCTCGCTTCTTCTTGACTTTAGCATATTCCTTTTATTTTTTCTCATCTTCACCATTTTTCTTTTTTTCTTATAATTATTTATTTTTCTAATGTGATGATAATTGATCTTGTTTCTTGATCCTCACTTGTACTTGTCACCAAAATATGCCTTCTTTGTTCACTTATTCATCCCATAGCTCATGTGAATAGGCCATGATGTATTAACTTGCTTAGCATGCTAAGTCACTAGCCCTTTTGGATCATGTCTTTTAAACCTACCTTGAGGGGATATGTATTCCAACATAGTTTGACCCTCCATTCTTGCAAATTTAGATTTATTCAAGCCATAATTCCCAATATCCATACAATAGAGAATACAAGTTCTCAATTTGTCCTTGACTAATGATGCACTGAAATCGTGCCATATCGTTTGATATGCAACTTCTCTTAGCACTGACATATTGGAAACATACTTTTGCAATCAGTGTGGGGATGTAGTAGCTCCATATACTCTTATATAAGTGTACTCCTTCTCAATATAACAATCACCAATGCTACTGAGTAGTTTCATTGCCTCCTCAAATAATCTAAGAGTGGGTTTGCAAAGTAGCAACTCAAAAACTAGGACCAAATGGTTATCATAGATATTATAATATTGTCTCTTGTAATTATTTTCCCATATGTTCTAACATTAAACATGTGTAGGAATTTCTAATATGATCTATACCCATCCCATCCTAGGAAGGGATTCTTGGCAGATATAATTTCCAACAAGTAATATGCATGTAGAATGTTGGATGAGACTCGGGATTGTGTGCCTTTACTCTTTATAATGCTTTTTTCATGGTATGATACAAGATTGTTTCCTTGTTGAATATAACACCTTGTGTAGTCACTGTATATATCAATGGAACCCAATCCTCCTTAGAATGAATGACATTAGGTGTAAGGTACCAGATGTAATATGTTATGCAAAAACAAGAATATTTAGCAAATATCAATGAAACAACAAAATATTGAGAGAGCAATACCATAAATAATAACTTTATTCAAAGAAAGCAATGTTCACTTGCCTCTTCGAGGGGGCAACCTCCAGCAGAGTAGATCTCTATTAAAATAATTCTCAAGAGCTTCTCATGCCTCCTTCTCTTATTCATACTAATTATGTCTTCTAAATAACATTCTAAAGGAAGATCTTTCCAGAAACAAAAGCTTCTATTAGGTATTCTTACATTGAATTGTTCACATTTATTAAATAGGCGTTATTAACTAATGTCGGTCTTTATTACATGGAAAAAATACTATTATATCTATGTGAGGGGTTAGGGAGGTTAGGTCCCTAACATTCCCTCCCCCTTGCAGAAAATACTTGTCCTCAAGGCTTGAGATGAGGAAATTGTTGCAAAATGGTGGTCGGCTCCCAGGTGGCATCTTCTCGAGTTGTATCTTTCCACTGAACTAACACTTCCTTGATGTTGCGCTAATGGACACGATGCTCACGTTGGTGTAAGATTGCATGTGGCTGCATCCAAATGGATCCCTCTTCATCCAACTTGGGGAGACTGGTCTGATTCTGACACTTACTTCCAATTACTTTCTTTAAGCATGAGAGATGAAAAACATGATGGAGCTTAGAATGATTAGACAGAGCTAAATGATAGGCCATAGGCCCCACTCACTTGAGAATTGTAGAAGGACCACAAAATTTGGGAGCAAGTTTCTAGTAGTGTTCA
>JASDQU011403589.1:20070-30612 GCA_032191745.1 Picea mariana
TTCATCTTCCTACCTTTCCTTTTCATCCATTTCTCGCTTCTTCTTGACTTTAGCATATTCCTTTTATTTTTTCTCATCTTCACCATTTTTCTTTTTTTCTTATAATTATTTATTTTTCTAATGTGATGATAATTGATCTTGTTTCTTGATCCTCACTTGTACTTGTCACCAAAATATGCCTTCTTTGTTCACTTATTCATCCCATAGCTCATGTGAATAGGCCATGATGTATTAACTTGCTTAGCATGCTAAGTCACTAGCCCTTTTGGATCATGTCTTTTAAACCTACCTTGAGGGGATATGTATTCCAACATAGTTTGACCCTCCATTCTTGCAAATTTAGATTTATTCAAGCCATAATTCCCAATATCCATACAATAGAGAATACAAGTTCTCAATTTGTCCTTGACTAATGATGCACTGAAATCGTGCCATATCGTTTGATATGCAACTTCTCTTAGCACTGACATATTGGAAACATACTTTTGCAATCAGTGTGGGGATGTAGTAGCTCCATATACTCTTATATAAGTGTACTCCTTCTCAATATAACAATCACCAATGCTACTGAGTAGTTTCATTGCCTCCTCAAATAATCTAAGAGTGGGTTTGCAAAGTAGCAACTCAAAAACTAGGACCAAATGGTTATCATAGATATTATAATATTGTCTCTTGTAATTATTTTCCCATATGTTCTAACATTAAACATGTGTAGGAATTTCTAATATGATCTATACCCATCCCATCCTAGGAAGGGATTCTTGGCAGATATAATTTCCAACAAGTAATATGCATGTAGAATGTTGGATGAGACTCGGGATTGTGTGCCTTTACTCTTTATAATGCTTTTTTCATGGTATGATACAAGATTGTTTCCTTGTTGAATATAACACCTTGTGTAGTCACTGTATATATCAATGGAACCCAATCCTCCTTAGAATGAATGACATTAGGTGTAAGGTACCAGATGTAATATGTTATGCAAAAACAAGAATATTTAGCAAATATCAATGAAACAACAAAATATTGAGAGAGCAATACCATAAATAATAACTTTATTCAAAGAAAGCAATGTTCACTTGCCTCTTCGAGGGGGCAACCTCCAGCAGAGTAGATCTCTATTAAAATAATTCTCAAGAGCTTCTCATGCCTCCTTCTCTTATTCATACTAATTATGTCTTCTAAATAACATTCTAAAGGAAGATCTTTCCAGAAACAAAAGCTTCTATTAGGTATTCTTACATTGAATTGTTCACATTTATTAAATAGGCGTTATTAACTAATGTCGGTCTTTATTACATGGAAAAAATACTATTATATCTATGTGAGGGGTTAGGGAGGTTAGGTCCCTAACATTCCCTCCCCCTTGCAGAAAATACTTGTCCTCAAGGCTTGAGATGAGGAAATTGTTGCAAAATGGTGGTCGGCTCCCAGGTGGCATCTTCTCGAGTTGTATCTTTCCACTGAACTAACACTTCCTTGATGTTGCGCTAATGGACACGATGCTCACGTTGGTGTAAGATTGCATGTGGCTGCATCCAAATGGATCCCTCTTCATCCAACTTGGGGAGACTGGTCTGATTCTGACACTTACTTCCAATTACTTTCTTTAAGCATGAGAGATGAAAAACATGATGGAGCTTAGAATGATTAGACAGAGCTAAATGATAGGCCATAGGCCCCACTCACTTGAGAATTGTAGAAGGACCACAAAATTTGGGAGCAAGTTTCTAGTAGTGTTCAACTTTGAGTGAAGTCTTCTTATAAGGTTGTAGAAGAAGAAACACATGATCCCCTTCAACAAATTGACGTTCTTACCAACCCTGATTTGCTTGTTGCTTCATGTGATTTTGATCCATGACCAAATTTTCTTTAAGGGCATGGAGAATGGCCTCGTGGACTATAATATTATTTTCAACCTCCTAAACCTTCAAGACACCTAGGATGTATGAGAGAACCAATGGTGTCTTTTGGTCATAGACTGCTTCAAAATGAGTCATCCGCATAGTTGACAAGTTGTATGGTAAGATGTGATGTGCCACCATTCAGCTAGGGGTAACCATTGAGCCCACTGGTTTTTTCGGTCTGATGCAAAACACCGCAAATATTCTTCCAAACATTTGTTGATAACTTTAGTTTGGCCATCAGTCTGGGAATGATAGGTTGTTCTGAGATGCAATTGGGTTCCCTAGAGCTTGAACCATTCTTGCCAAAAAATGTTGGTCAAATTTTGATCTCAGTCACAAACAATAGAATGATGCATGCCATGACGTTTGAAAATATTATCCATGAAAATTTGAGCCATTCTGGATGCGGTGAACGGGTGTTGCAGAGCACAAAAATGATCATATTTGGAATGACGATCGACTACCAATATGATGACTGACTTATTTCTTGATTTAGGTAATCCCACATTGAAATCCATAGAAATATATCTCCAAATATAAGGGGGAATCAAAAGCAGTTGGAGAGTGCCAGTAGCTTTGATTGTTTCTCCTGTGTTACATTGAAAGACATCACATTCATCCACAAAGGTGTGTTTCTCTTGTTTCATACTATCCCAGAAAAAAAAACCTTTGACCCATTCATAGGTTTTGGTAAACCCTAAATTCCTAGTTGTGGGTGAAGCATGAAGCTCAGAAAGCATCGTTGATTTAAGTTGTGATTGTTTGCTTAAATACAAATGGTATTTCTAGAGAATCTCTTCATTGTGCCAAGAGTACCCGGGAGAAGCTAGAGAATGGTGTTACAATTGTTGGATCATGCAAGAAATTTTGGGCTCTTGCAGCCATTCTTAACGAATAGCTTGGATCCAATCTGGTACAATGAAGGAGAGGGACAAGAGGGATCCTTCTTTTTCATACTTTCTGGAAAGAGTGTCAACAACTACATTTTCCTTTCCCTTCTTGTAAATGATCTCATAATCATATCCAAATAGCTTGGTCAACCATTTTTGTTGTTCCAGGGATGAAATTCATTGTTCCAAAAAATACTTGAGGATTTGATTATTAGTTTTAATTTAGAAGTGTTTCCCCAATAGATAAGTATGCCAGAGATCCACGACATGTAGAATAGTTAACCTTTCAGTTTCATAAATGGATTGGATCAAATGTATCTTTGAAATTTGTTTGCTAGTGAAGGTCAAAGGCCTGCCATCTTGCATGAGGACAGCCCCAATTCCTTTCCCTAAAGCATCACATTCCAGTACAAAAGTCTTTGTGAAGTTGACTAGTGCCAAGACAGGGGTCATGCACGTAGCTTCTTTCAAGGCATGGAAGGAGTGATCAATAGCTAGAGTCCAAGTGAAAGCATTATTTTTAAGGAGAGCAGTGAGAGGGGTTGCAATTTTACCATAATTTTGAACAAACTTTTGATAATATCTCTTTAAACCCAAGAAACCACGCAAGATCTTAAGATTTTTAGGGTGAGGCCAATCCTGCATAACTTCAATTTTATTAGGATCCACCCTTACACCATCCTTGCCAACAATATGACCCATGTACTCCACCTCTGAGGCTCTCAAGGCACACTTATATTGTTTGAGGAAAATTTATTTTTGAGAGAGTAGATTGAGAACTTAATCCACATGGGAGAGATGGGTTGTCCAAGTTTTACTATAGATGAGAATATCATCAAAGAAAACTAAGAAAAATTGACAAATAAAAGGACGGAAGACATGATTCATGAGACTTTAGAAAATGGAGGGAGCATTACATAGGCCAAAGGGAATTACCAATAACTCATAGTGACCCTCATGAGTTCTAAATGTAGTCTTGGGAATGTCTTATTCTTTCATATGGATCTGGTGATAGCCAAAACAGAGATCAAGTTTGGTGAAGTATTGAGCACCACTCAATTCATCCAATAGGTCATCAATGACATGAATGGGAAATTTGTCTATGATTGTGAGTTTGTTGAGGGCGCAAAAATCAAGACATGTTTTCCAAGTACCTTCTTTCTTGAGTACCATGACCACAGGAGAAGAATAGGGGATGGTAATAGGACGGATAACACCCGCTTCCTCAATTTTCTCAATTTCATTCTTCTGGGAAAAGGTATGACAATAAGGGCGAATATTGGGAGGAAGACTACCCGGTATGAGAGGAATGGAATGATCATGGACACCATGGAAAGGGGGAAGTTCGTTGGGAGTGGTAAAAACAACTTGGTGTCGAGAGAGGATAGATTGGAGGTCAAGATGCACAGAGGTTGTCTCAATGGCTTGAATGGAGTGCAGTTGGTAAATAATGCTAGAATGACCTTTTTTTAGGAGCTTTTCCATTCAATGGGAACTGATGATCTCAGGGTATCATGTTCTGATTACTTGGAACTTATATTGTTGTCCCTCTTGTTGGAATTTCTTGGTTAATTCCTTAAAATCCATGAGAATGGGTCCAAGAGTGTGTAACCATTCAACATCGAGCACAATGCCACAACTTCCCATGTCTATAGCAAACATATGATATTTCATGTGATACTGACCAGTTTGGAGCCACATGTTTTCACAACGTCCCCCACATTTCATGGAACCTCCATTGGCAATCATGATTTGAAAATTATTGACTGCACGGATATAACAATTGACTTCTTTGGCAATGCAACAATGAATGAAATTATGGGTGCTACCACTGTCAACAATGATGATGAATTTCTGATTCTTAATGTAACCAATTAACTTGAGGGTCAAGGGAGAAGAGAAGTTGGTGACGGAATTAATTGAAATCATCGGTTCAACTTCTGGTGGATTAGAGGGTGGAGTCAAATCAACTAGTCGTGGTAGCTCTGTTGGAGAAATTTTTATTTTCGGCACACTAGTTCACTAGGAGTAACACTAGTTCAGTCGGAGTTAACTGACTAGTTCTATTTTATACTTTCTAATATTACACCATCACTATTATCCATGCATTTAGTTATAGGATGTCCTTGCCTATATGAGTGAAGATCACTCACTCATTGATAAGATCATAATATGCATTGATTCTCATTCTTCATTGTGTATCTCTCTTCATTTTCTTGATAAGATTTGCATGTGCATGATTTAGCTAGATCTCTTGTGAAGGTTTCCATGAAACACTGACATGGTATCAGAGCTACGTTGCTTGGAGCAAGCCAGACAAGCTAAAGAATGAGGAAAATCGGAGTTTCAGTGAGCTAAATCTGTGGTCGTAACTTTCAGCAGTGATTTATCCAAAAATATTAATATTTTGAGGAAACGAATCTCATGAGAAGTAAATCAACCCATTCTACAAGTGGGTTTTCAATCGTTTGGAGAGATTCCTCACCGTTTTCTCAAAAATTAAGCCAGAAGATAGCCTCCTGAAACTAATACGAATCTGTGGTCATACCTTTCTACAGTGATTTCTCCCAAAATATTAAGTTTTTGAGGAAACGACTCACATGGGAAGTAAATAGACCCATTCTACAAGTGGGTTTTCAACCGTTTGGCGAGATTCATCACCGTTCAGAAAGTAAGTCAGAAGATAGCCTCCTGAAACTGATACAAATCCATGGTCGTACTTTTCTATAATGATTGCTCCAAAAATTTTAAGTTTTTGAGAAAACGGCTCACAAGAGAAGTAAATAGACCCATTTTGCAAGTGGGTTTTCAATCATTTGGAGAGATGCTTCAATTTTTTCTCATAAAGTAAGTTGGAAGATCGTCTCCTGAAACTGATACGAATTTTCACTTAAAGTGCCCTTTCTGCCATGATTTCTTAATTTTTCACTTACAGATTGAGAGTAAATTTTTAGGGGTTCTTAGAAACAGTGGGAGAGATGGATAGGAAAACTATTGTACATTGAAACTTGGTGGCAATCCTCACACCATACAATTATTTTGATTAGAACCCCAAGGTAGAATTCCAACTCAGAAGGAAAGGACTATACAATTTGACGATGGCGACATAAACATAACCTACATCAACGATTGAGAAGATGAGATGGGTGAACCGTAAGGATGAGGCCACATGACTACTTATTGAGTTAATATCCATTGATTTATGGTTTCATGTTGCTACATGCAAGACTCCATATGAGATCTGGACCACCCTGGAAAGACTCTTTGGAAAACAGGATGAGATGCGAGGTTATATGCTTGAGGTAGAGTTGAATACCTTAGACCCTAAAAGTTTTGATAATATCCAAGATTGTTTTACTAAATTTAAATCTTTACTATTGAGCTTGGGTGAATGTGGTATTGATAAGTCTACACAAGAGAAACAACTTATTCTAACAATCTTGGCCAAGCTAGGACTAGAATACGATGTATATGTCTCCAATTTCCATTCTAGCAGATGTCTTTTTGGAACAAATTGGAAAATGCCTACGTTGGTTCATTTCATTGAGTCTCTTACACAAGAGCAGAAAAAACTCATACAAATGGACAAATGGGCCTCATGAAAGATCCCAAAGCACATGCACTGACCATGCATGATGGAAAAGGGTCATCCAAACAGAACAGGAAGGTGGGATATTCCAAACCCTTTAATGATTCTTCAGGTTCCAAAGACTCTTCAGATTCCAAGAAGAAGAAGAAGGGAAAGCAGTGCACTTACTACAAAAAACCGAATCATGAAGAATCTGCATGCATGAAGAAATAGATCGATCTTATGGCACAGTAACTTCAACAGAACAACCTTGGAAACTTCATTCCATAGGGAGTCAAGAAGCACAAGGAAGAAGATCCTCCTCCTAAGAAAGGTAATCATCATGCTCTAGTTGCAATTAATTCCTCATCTGATTCATGGATTATAGATTCTAGTGCATCCCATGATATGGCAGTGAAAGAGGAAGTTTTATCTTCCTTGAGTCCATGCTCAAGACCCCCTATTCTCATGGGGATGATACTCCAGTAGCAGTAGCAGGAGAAGGGAGAGTGGAACTCCACAATGGAAGTTTTGAGAATGTTCTACATGTTCCAAAGCTTTCTATGAATTTTCTCCCAGTTTATCAGATCACTCAGAAAGGTAAAAAAGGTTGAATTTACATCATAAATTCAGTTTCAGTAATTGACATGCATGAAAATTACATCATTTCAATTGGTGAGGTGGATCACAAGTCAAGGTTGTATAAATTCACTAAGTTTTCTGACAATGACCCCTCTATTCTACTTACACATAAGGAGAGTACTTTGCATGCACATCCAGTGCAACATGCATATACTCTTGTGCTTCCATTAGTTTCAGACATCAGAGATGATTCCATACACTCAGATTATGTGCATGGAAATAAACAGGTAGTACAGCCAGATAAGAAGCCAACGCTGAAGCTTCAGCAGATGCCCAAGAAGGCACATACCACACTTCAGGAAGCAGGCAACCTTGCAGGGAATTCATTGATTCGAGGAGAACTTGATCTTAGCATGAGGAGCCTTCTCATGTATTTTCAGCTTCAAAACCTATGATTCCCATGCATTTCTATATGGTTCAATCCACTAATCTACAGAACTACAATAAGGTTGCGGGCAATCCATTATGGAAAGCAGCCATGCAGAAGGAGTATGACTCACTCCTAAAGAATCAAACTTCGCATCTGGTTCGACTTCCACCAGAAAGGAATATTTTCAGGTGCAGATGGGTCCATAGGATCAAGAGGTACAAGGCTAGACATGTTTCCAAAGGACTTCATCATATCCATAAATATTTCTACATCTTCATGAAGACTTTCAGTGAGCAAAAGTTTTAGACTTTGCAGGATTGTCTTGCAATGAAGAACACAGTTACCTAGAAAATGTCATTTTCTTCTTTTGATGCATTATCTTTTGAGGGGGGGGTTTGTTCCCATGTGGTTTTCCCTCTTTCCTCATTTTTATTTAGTGTTCATTAGTTTCATTGTACATGAGTACCTAATATGGCCTAGTAGTCGGAATCATTTTTTACTCCATAGTGATGTTCAGGGGGGTGTTGGAGAAATTTCTATTTTCGGCACACTAGTTCAGTGGGAGCAACACTAGTTCAGTGGGAGGTAACTAACTAGTTCCATTTTAGACTTTCTAATCTTAGACCATCACTATTATGCATGCATTCCTAATTATAGGATGTCATTGCCTATATGAATGAAGATCACTCACTCATTGATAAGATCATAATATGCATTGATTCGCATTCTTCATTGTGTATCTCTCTTTCTTTTCTTGATAAGCTTTGTTTGTGCATGCTTTAGCTAGATCTCATGTGTAGGTTTCCATGAAACACTGACAAGCTCATCCACGGAGGAAACAACTGCCTCCTCTTCAGAAACATCCTCATTCATGGCCATAAAAATATTATGTTCCTTACACTTGTGCCCAAAATATTTGTAATCACAATTATAGCAAAGACCCTTTAGTTGGCACTCAACCATTTCTACCCTGGTTAATTTATGGATCTTGAGAGAAGTTATAGGAGGGGTGGGGTTGGTGGGTTTAGGGCGAGGAAGAAAGAATGGTTTTCTGGTCTGGGAGGAGACAATATGTTGTGCTTCCTTGGCTCGTTGAGTATCTTCCAACCACGTTTGGGGGCATGCCATAAGAACATCGGCAAGGATTTCATATTTTAGGCCATTGATAAAGAATTCCTGGAAGAAGGCATCTAACATGCCCTTCATTCTGAAAGAAAATTGCTCAAAGGAGACAATAAAGTTCTCCACTGTCCCAGACTACTTCAACTTAGTCAAATGACCTAAATAGTGGGTGTTAGAGTGAAAGCGATCATAAACCTCTGCAACAAACTGTGTCCAAGAAATATACTCTTGGCGTGACTTTCTACTCCATTTCCACCATTGCCAATGTTCCATATCTAGATGTAGGATACCATAATGAAGCTTGGCTAAATCATCAGTAATTCCATGCAAAGAGAAATAATGTTCCATTTGAGTGACCCAGCCTGTGGGATCTGAGCAATTGAATTTGTTCACCTCAATTCTGGGAAGGCATAGGTATCAAGGAAGGTGGTTCGAATGAGGACCTTGGTAATGGGAAGATTCATGGTCTTCTCGATTGGAAGGTTGTTTAAAAGAGGTAGGGTTCAAGAAGAGGCCCATCAATTGGTCGAATGTGTCTTTGATCTTGGCACATTGGTCCTGGAGGATATGAATAGAGGAATTGAGCTTGATAATGTTGGAATTGAGATTCTTGATGTCCTCCTTGTTCTGGAGGTTGTCGGCAATCAAGGTATTGATTTCTTGGGTGCATGTGGTGGCCATTTGGGTAGAGGCAAAAATGGGAGGGCGGTTCTGCACTGAAAAAATTTACAAGTGAGGGATATCACTACAGACAGGGGAAAAAAAAGGAATCAAAAGTGATAGGTGGCGAATAAGGGTGTCAGGAAGGGTGGGTAGGACCACAAAATAAAATGTTGACAAGTGATAGTTACCACAACGATCAAGGTGAAAAGGGGAATCTAATGGGATAGGGCCCAAATAAGGGTTTTGGGAAGGGGGTCGAGTCCACAAAAAGAAAAATGTATTAAAAATGATAGACACCACAGTAGTCAGGGAAAAGAGAGGAATCCAATGGGATAGGTCTCAAATAAGGGTGTCGGTAGGACCACTATACTCATTTTTTTTCCTACGGAGTTATACTCTGATCTGAGTAACACTACAGTGTCGAAATGCCCAAATTCTTAACAAGAAAAAATGTGTAGTAATTTCGCAACCAAAATGCAAAAGGCAAGGTTGCATGACAATAGATCTTGTATGTTCCCTTTACGTTTTGTTTCCGTCCCAATGGTTAGGGTTTTCAGGATTCTTACAGAAAAGGGTTTGCCTTGTGCTATATCTAACTGATATACATGTGGGGTCAAATAGTAGTACTCAACCCAATATCTCAAGGCACCAACTAAGGAGGCTAGACCGTACCCTTAGCCATACTACCCAATTACCTAGGTACTAGAGAGTATCTTCTTGAGTGTTGTTCTTACTGTCATTATAGCAATCAGGTGGTCGATCAATTCATCTATAGAAGGCTTAGGGATGCCTAGGAGATTCCATATATAGGTGTTGTCTAATGCGCTACCACTCAAAGGGGTACCAACAAGGCTTACAAGGGTGTCCAACAATATGATATTAAAAATCTCTTGTATTTCCTGTGTGTATGCTTCCCCGACCTCAGATTTATGCGTTGAACGATAGATCATTGTAGTTTAAAGACGTCAAAACACGTCTCTACCCTGGAAAAAAAATCAACCCACAATTCCTTCCCAGGAAAGTGCTCTAATGCCACTTGTAAGGTACCATATGTAATATATTATGCAGAAACATGAATATTTAGCAAATATCAATGGAACAACAAAATATTCAGAGATAAATACCAAAAATAATACCTTTATTCAAAGAAAGAAATGTTCACTTGCCTCTTCTAGGGGGCAACCTCCAACAAAGAAAATCTCTATTACAATAATTCTCAAGACAAAGCTTCATGTGCCTCCTTCTCTTATTTATACTAATTATATCTTCTAAAGAACATTCTAATGGAATATATTTTTAGAATTGGAAGCTTCTATTAGGTCTTCTTACATTGACTTGTTAATATTTATTAAATAAGCCTTATTAACTAATGTCGACCTT
>JASDQU011403589.1:30662-40672 GCA_032191745.1 Picea mariana
TGTATATGTCTCCAATTTCCATTCTAGCAGATGTCTTTTTGGAACAAATTGGAAAATGCCTACGTTGGTTCATTTCATTGAGTCTCTTACACAAGAGCAGACAAAACTCATACAAATGGGCCTCATGAAAGATCCCAAAGCACATGCACTGACCATGCATGATGGAAAAGGGTCATCCAAACAGAACGAGAAGGTGGGATATTCCAAACCCTTTAATGATTCTTCAGGTTCCAAAGAATCTTTAGATTCCAAGAAGAAGAAGAAGGGAAAGCAGTGCACTTACTACAATAAACCGAATCATGAAGAATCCACATGCATGAAGAAACAGATCGATCTTATGGCACAGTCACTTCAACAGATCAACCTTGGAAACTTCATTCCAGAGGGAGTCAAGAAGCACAAGGAAGAAGATCCTCCTCCTAAGAAAGGTAATCATCATGCTCTAGTTGAAATTAATTCCTCATCTGATTCATGGATTATAGATTCGGGTGCATCCCATCATATAGCAGTGAACGAGGAAGTTTTATCTTCCTTGAGTCCATGCTCAAGACCCCCTATTCTCATGGGGGATGATACTCCAGTAGCAGTAGCAGGAGAAGGGAGAGTGGAACTCCACAATGGAAGTTTTGAGAATGTTCTACATGTTCCAAAGCTTTCTATGAATCTTCTCCCAGTTTATCAGATCACTCAGAAAGGTAAAAAAGGTTGAATTTACATCATAAATTCAGTTTTAGTAATTGACATGCATGAAAATTACATCATTTCAATTGGTGAGGTGGATCACAAGTCAAGGTTGTATAAATTCACTAAGTTTTCTGACAATGACCCCTCTATTCTACTTACACATAAGGAGAGTACTTTGCGTGCACATCCAGTGCAACATGCATATACTCTTGTGCTTCCATTAGTTTCAGACATCAGAGATGATTCCATACACTCAGATTATGTGCATGGAAATAAACAGGTAGTACAGCCAGATAAGAAGCCAATGCTGAAGCTTCAACAGATTCCTAATAAGACACATACCACACTTCAGGCAGCAGGCAACCTTGCAGGGAATTCATTGGATTCGAGGAGGACTTGATCTCAGCATGAGGAGCCTTCTCACGTATTTTCAGCTTCATAACCTACGATTCCCATGCATTGCTATATGGTTCAATCCACTAATATACAGAACTACAATAAGGTTGTGGGCAATCCATTATGGAAAGCAGCCATGCAGAAGGAGTATGACTCACTCCTAAAGAATCAAACTTCGCATTTGGTTCCACTTCCACTAGAAAGGAATATTTTCAGGTGAAGATGGGTCCATAGGATCAAGAGGTACAAGGCTAGACATGTTTCCAAAGGACTTCATCAGATCCATAAATATTTCTACGTCTTCACGAAGACTTTCAGTGAGCAAAAGTTTCAGACTTTGCGGGATCATCTTGCAATGAAGAACGCAGTTACCTAGAAACTGCCATTTTCTTCTTTTGATGCATTATCTTTTGAGGGGGGGTTTTGTTCCCATGTGGTTTTCCCTCTTTCCTCATTTTTATTTAGGGTTCATTAGTTTCATTGTACATGAGTACCTAATATGGCCTAGTAGTCGGGACTCATTTTTTACTCCATAGTGATGTTCAGGGGGGTGTTGGAGAAATTTCTATTTTCGGCACACTAGTTCAGTAGGAGCAACACTAGTTCAGTGGGAGGTAACTGACTAGTTCTATTTTAGACTTTCTAATCTTAGACCATCATTATTATGCTTTGTTTGTGCATGCTTTAGCTAGATCTCATGTGCAAGTTTCCATGAAACACTGACAAGCTCATCCACGGGGGAAATAACCGCTTCCTCTTCAGAAACATCCTCATTCATGGCCATAAAAATATTATGTTCCTTACACTTGTGCCCTGGAAAATATTTGTAATCACAATTATAGCAAAGACCCTTTAGTTGGCACTCAACCATTTCTACCCTGGTTAATTTATGGATCTTGAGAGGAGTTGTAGGAGGGGTGGGGTTGGTGGGTTTAGGGCGAGGAAGAAAGAATGGTTTTCTGGTCTGGGAGGAGACAATATGTTGTGCTTCCTTGGCTCGTTGAGTGTCTTCCAACCACGTTTGGGGGCATGCCATAAGAACATGGGAAATGATTTCATATTTTAGGCCATTGATAAAGAATTTCTAGAAGAAGACATCTGACATGCCCTTCGTTCTGAAAGAAAATTGCTCAAAGGAGACGATAAAGTTCTCCACTGTCCCAGACTACTTCAACTTGGTCAAATGGCCTAAATAGTGGGTGTTAGAGTGAAAGCGATCATAAACCTCTGCAACAAACTGTGTCCAAGAAATATACTCTTGGCATGACTTTCTACTCCATTGCCACCATTGTCAATGTTCCATATCCAGATGTAGGATACCATAATGAAGCTTGGCTAAATCATCAGTAATTCCATTCAAAGAGAAATAATGTTCCATTTGAGTGACCTAGCCTATGGGATCTGAGCCATCGAATTTGTTCACCTCAATTTTGGGAAGGCATAGGTATCGAGGAAGGTGGGTCGAATGAGGACCTTGGTAATGGGAAGAGTCATGGTCTTCTCGATTGGAAGGTTGTTTAAAAGAGGTAGGGTTCAAGGAGAGGCCCATCAATTGGTTGAATGTGTCTTTGACCTTGGCACATTGGTCCTAGAGGATATGAATAGAGGAATTGAGCTTGATAATGTTGGAATTGAGATTCTTGATGTCCTCCTTGTTCTGGAGGTTTTCGGCAATCAAGGTATTGATTTCTTGGGTGCAGGTGGTGGCCATTTGGGTAGAGGCAAAAATGGACAGGTGGTTCTGCACTGAAAATTTTTACAAGTGAGGGATATCACTGCAGACAGGGGAAAAAAAGGAAGAAAAAGGGATAGGTGGCGAATAAGGGTGTCGAGAACAGTGGGAAGGACCACAAAATAAAATGGTGACAAGTGATAGTTACCACGATGATTAGGGTGAAAAGGGGAATCCAATGGGATAGGGCCCAAATAAGGGTTTTGGGAAGGGGGTTGGGTCCACAAAAAGAAAAATGTATTAAAAATGATAGACACCACAGTAGTCAGGGAAAAGAGAGGAATCCAATGTGATAGGTCTCAAATAAGGATGTCGGTAGGACCACTATACTCATTTTTTTTCCTGCGGAGTTATACTCTGATCTGAGTAACACTACAGTGTCGAAATGCCCAAATTCTTAACAAGAAAAAATGTGTAGTAATTTCGCAACCAGAATGCAGAAGGAAAGGTTGCATGACAATAGATCTTGTATGTTCCCTTTACGTTTTGTTTCTATCCCAATGGTTAGGGTTTTCAGGATTCTTACAGAAAAGGGTTTGTCTTGTGCGATATCTAACTGATATACGTGTGGGGTCAAATAGCAGTACTCAACCCAATATCTCAAGGAACCAACTAAGGAGGCTAGACCATCCCCTTAGCCATACTACCCAATTACCTAGGTACTAGAGAGTATCTTCCTGAGTGTTGTTCTTACTATCATTATAGAAATCAGGCGGTCGATCAATTCATCTATAGAAGGCTTCAAGATGCCTAGGAGATTCCATATATAGGTGTTGTCTAATGCGCTACCACTCAAAGGGGTACCAACAAGGCTTACAAAGGTGTCCAATAATATGATATTAAAAATCTCTTGTATTTCCTATGTGTATGCTTCCCCGACCTCAAATTTATGTGTTGAACGATAGATCATTGTAGTTTAAAGACGTCAGAACACGTCTCTACCCTGAAAAAAATATCAACCCACAATTCCTTCCCAGGAAAGTGCTCTAATGCCACTTGTAAGGTACCATATGTAATATATTATGAAGAAACATGAATATTTAGCAAATATCAATGGAACAACAAAATATTCAGAGATAAATACCAGAAATAATACCTTTATTCAAAGAAAGAAATGTTCACTTGCCTCTTCTAGGGGGCAACCTCCAACAGAGTAGAGCTCTATTACAATAATTCTCAAGACAAAGATTCATGTGCCTCCTTCTCTTATTTATACTAATTATATCTTCTAAAGAACATTCTAATGGAATATATTTCTAGAATTGGAAGCTTCTATTAGGTCTTCTTACATTGACTTGTTAATATTTATTAAATAAGCCTTATTAACTAATGTCGACCTTTATTACACAGAAAACATATTATTCTACCTATGTGAGGGGTTAGGGAGGTTAGGTCCGTAACATTAGGTTCTACATAAATCCTACTTACCATAGAAATAACATATATATACAAGGAATCCCTAGGTTGGTTGTTGTACACATACCATCATTTTTTTCCTAGAATATTTTCCTTTCTACCCACCATTTTTTGGGAGACTTCTTGTCATCCTTGGTTTTATGAAATTCTTCTATCTAGCCTATGATAATGCACACATGTAGTTTATACAACTTATAATATTTTTCAAGTTCCAGTGGTTGTAAAGATGCTATGCATATCCCTTTATCATTGATGATAGTTCTATTTTCCACATATTTATGGTCAATAATCCAACCAGTGACTTCGGAGAAAGGGAGTTGTCTCGGTTGCCACACTATGCAAATGAGACTTTATGATGTTTTGGATAACATGATCATCAATATATCTATCACATATATCACCTAGTGGTATAACAACTAGGTAGTCTTCTTCCTCAAACCTTATGAAAAATTTACCCCATCCAAGGAAAGTAGGCAATTCAATGTTGTGATTTGTGTCCATGAAAATTGGATTGACAAGCTCAATATCAAGTTTGACAAGTTCTATAACAGGTCTAACAGGTTCTAGATATTCTAAAAATTATGGTTATTTGTGATTGATCTGTTTGGGACTTCTTTTTCCTCTGTTTGCCATCCTTTTAATCTTTAGGAGTCATAATATTCATGTCGATCAATAGAGCACATAATAAATGATCAAGGAAATGCTAATTTGATCAATTCAACTTTAACTTGAGGGGATTTTGGTTGTTAGTAAGCAAGTTGGTTTAAAAATATTGATTATCCCTATTATTTCATGGTTGTCATTATATTCCTTTTCTTAAAAGTTGAGATGAAAAAATGGCTATGAAGCCATATAAATTCTTCACCAAAAATAATTTCAATAATCCTACTCTAAAATTTGAACTTCAAACTTGAAGGACACCCAAATGGTAGCTTCGCTATGATATTAATTCGGGATTTTTAGGGCTTATTTCATACCTTAAGATATAATTATGAAACCTTTGTTCAAATTTTCATAGTGGTCATCATCAACGTAGAGAATTAAAATATTTAAAACACATTGTCAAATAGGAACAGAGCTATGGATTCATGAAGTTTACTTAAATCATGAAAATCAAAGATTAATGAAAACATAATCCACTTTAAAAGAGAAGCGAAGTTTACTTAAATCATGAAAATCAAAGATTAATAGAAACATAATCCACTTTAAAAGAGAAACGAAGTTTACTTAAATCATGAAAATCAAAGATTAATGGAAACATAATCCACTTTAAAAGAGAAACGAAGTTTACTTAAATCATGAAAATCAAAGATTAATGGAAACATAATCCACTTTAAAAGAGAATATCTAAATTAAGACATGGACCCTCTGTGCTCATGGCCATTTGTTCTTATTTTCACATCAATGAAGATAACATTACTTTTTGAATCTATATGCCTATGATTATGATATCAAAGTGCAAAAGTAAGTATGGACCTACCTGCAAATAGCACTTTGAAGCCCTTCGAAAGGGTATAAGGTTAATCCTTTTGGTGCATCCTTAAAGAACTCTTTGAAATAAGGTTGAAGACATAGTAGACAATATTTCGAGCCTACTTTATGTTGAGAAAGGACATTAGCCTGAAGGCTTATTGACAAAGGTATGAAAGTAGTTTGCACCACTTACCGAGACACTCCAACAAAGGTATGGAACCTACTATGAAAGTAGTTAGAGAATACTATCGAGATACTTCAATGGGAATTGAAATGAACCCTTGGCGAAGAATTAAAGCTTATCCCAAAGGATTTTCCCTAGGTTAAGTTTAGCACTAGGCCTAAGAGTCATTCGACAAATAATTTTGACCCATAATTTAAGTTTAGCACTAGACACTAGTTTAGTTTAAGTTAAGGAATAATTTAAGTAAAATAATAAAACTTTCCTTTAGGTTAAGTTTAGCACTAGGCCTAAGAGTCATTTGACAAATAATTTTGATCCATTTCTGAGTTTGGAATTCGGTCCAAAAGCGCTTTAGAGCAGATTTAAAATTAATTTTTGAAAAAGCACTAAAGCGATAGAAACTTACTCTTTTGAAGAGGAACTTACAATTTTCAAATTCCTTGGAAAGCATGAAGGTAGAGTAACTTATAAAATCATCAATTTTAATGATCTTTATTTTAATGATCTTTTTAAAGTATGAATCCTTTTAAGTCTTGCAATGGTGATCAAAACACCAATTTTAATGATTTTTTTTAAAGTATGAATTATTTTAAATCTTGCAATGGTGATCAAAACTAAGAGTGATTCTAGGATCAACCCCAAAAGTCAACTCCTAAGCTACATAATGAACTCAATCAAATGAAATAAAAAAGAATAATCCATGAAAAATGAAAACCAAGAATTGAAAAAGAAGTTCAAGAGGGGATCCACTAGGGGTTTTATGAGATCTCAATAGAAGGAAAGGCAACCATACAAAATAATTTTCATGGTTTTTTTTGGGTGGTATACAATGTTTAAAGATGTTAAGGAATATGTAAAGGGTTGTGATGTATCTCAAGGGGGAAATCGTTTTAGACAAGATGAATTGCCATTATATCTAGTTAAAGCCCTTTATCCTTTTGAAAAATGGGAAGTGGACTTTATTGGACCTATCAACCCCCATGCTAGGAATTTTAAGGATTTATACATCATTACCGCACTTGATTATCTTACTAGGTGGGAAAATGTTACACCAACTCAATATTATTCAATTAATATTACAACATGGTTTATCTTTGAGAATATTATTTTTAAGTTTGGGTGCCCCAGAAGTTTAATGAGTGATCAAGGGCATCACTTCCTAAGTTCTACCATTGTAACTCTTAATCAAGAACTTCAAATTTAGAATCATAAGAGAACCCCTTATCATCTACAATCTAATGGAATTATTGAATATTTTAAAATACCTTGGAGCATGGGTTAACAAAGCTTTCCTCAACTAATAGAGAGTGGGATGAGAGAATCCTAGTGATACTTTAGGCCTATAGGATAACCACTATGAAATTTCATAAGAAGGCCCACTTACAGTTGGTACATGGAATTATGGTCCCTAGTCTATTCATTGTGGAGACTACTCATACAATAGAGGGGGGATCAGTTGTGGAATATCTTGTTGATTTGATTTAATTGGATGAGACTTAATTCCTAGTTGTTTTTCACTAGTCCGTGGAGAAAGAAAGATCAAAATACTAGCATTACCACAACATCAAGAGTAATACACTTGTTAAGGGTGATTTGGTCCTCTTATATCACTACTACATATGGTGTTTAAGTCCCACGGGAAGTTCCGACGATACGGATAAAATCAACCTTACCATCGGAAATTACTAACCGATTCTCAAATTTTTGTTATATTTTTTCTTGCTGCCCTGATGTTCATTGGAATTACGACAAAGGTCAGTAGTCGTTGGAATTTTGACTCCACTTCGATGATTTACAATAAAACAACATTTTTCACAGCCCACTCAACTACAGTTGAAACCACCTGTATTCGGGCAAGATTGTCGATGTTGCCACTTTGACATCACCATCGTGACCCCACCACCGCCCCGAGGCATGCCACCATGGCACCCACACGACACTGCCATGTTAATAAAGTATTTGTCTCATCGGTGCGTTTGGCACCTTGGGCCTTAATTATGCCATCTAAGGGGGATAAAAATGTTCATCGCAGGCTTATTATGCCTACTAATGTGTAATAGGTTGTATCGAGATGTCAATTAAACATGACTAGATGAGAGATACTATAAGGGACAAGGATTAATGGATGAACAGAGCACGTATTAAAATTTCTCATGATGTGGGAAAGATGGATAGTACCTAACAATGATCAATTGTGTCGCCAGATAGGCTATGAGCAAATTTGAAGTCAGAAGTTAGATAATGCGACCAATGATATCCTATGATGGCTTGTCTTGAATGATACTGCCATGTCCCAGAGTTACCCCTTTGTATAATGAAGGGACACTAGTCCATGGAATTATAATTATCCCAATTAGGTAGTCTAAACGTTCTACATTTTGGCTCTTTTCATGTGATATTATCTATTTAATTTTTCTCCCAATCCAAGACAAATTGTTGGATCTGCAAATTTGAGTGGTTAAGTTTGTATAATCCAACTACCCCAGGGGTTTTTCAAGACACTGAATCCATTTATGCATTTAGAAATGTAATTTAAACAACACAAAATTGTGATTTTTCCCAGATTTAGATTATCGAATTCGAGTGAAAAATGCCAAAATGTAGAATTTTTATACTATGCCACCATGGGGGAAACTTGGGAAGGATTCAAGTGGTTGGATCAAAGGTCACATTACTTCACTCATATGTGGATGGTTCCACCATTCAATAAGAATCGTGTTACATCAACGTCAACAATCCAAGAGGCCCTAAGACAAAGAAAGGGGGAGTATCCAACAACAATGGGAGGACCAAAGGAAAAGTAGCACGTCTTGAGGGGAGGAATCGATGATGCCAACACTTCCAAGGGAATGAAATAGTACAAGCATATGGGAGACACAATATTTCATGAGAAGGAACATGTCCATATTGGTTGAGCCAAATGGTTGTTGAAGGTTTTTGACCCAGGTATAGGATATCCTGGCAGTTGCTTTGCAACAAGACCATAACTCATGGTGAACATATACATGGTTGTATCAATATTTTCCATCCCAACCATAATCCTCTACCTCAAGTTGATCTGTAATACATCATCAACCATTAACCATCACTTCCATTTCTCTCTTCCTGCCTAGTGATTCACCCTCCATATCCATACTGCATTATGTATCTTCCATTACACTCTTCGGTGCACTACCAAGTTTGATACCCATTTGCACCATAAGCTTCTTCACTACCACCCATAGTGAGAAGTTGGTGACTAGATAAAACACCCCTCTGAGTATTGATTTTGGTATATGACTGGATACAAACAAGGCGAAGTGTGCCTCAAGTAAGCATCACCTCATAGTTGTAACAAATGGCTCGAGGACCTATGAATACATGCAAAGTTAGTTATGATCGACTTATGTAACCAACCAATGGGCCGAGGTGGTCCCCATGGAGAACATAATATCTAAGGTTGTAAGTATAGATATAGGAAAGGAGAGGCTTGTTAGAGAAACCTTAGGATTACTCTTCAGAGAGAAGAAAGTTGTAGAATATGTATTACACTTTGCCTAGTTTTTTAATGGAGACTATAATTGTGATGTCTATCATGTAAAGATCCTATTATTATGAGGAATTAATGGAAGATCAATAATTTTTTGACTCATACTTGTCTTATGTGTGATGTTTTTTGTGATATTTAATGTTTATTTGCAATCTTTAAGGGATCTTTAATGCATATTTATAGTAATATTTGAATCTACCTACAAAAATTATATTACAAGTTTTTTTTTTCGAAACAAAAATCATTGTATTGATATTTCTAGTGGAAATCAAATACACATTGACAATCCCTTCGACATTTAACGTTGGCATTCATTTCCTTTATATAATTCCTCTATCAAATAAGACTATAGTATATTCTTATGAATTTGAATCTTAGATTCATCCTTATACAGGTCTCTTTGTAAACAAATAATCCCACAACATCATATTGATGCTAAGACAAAACCCTGAGACAAACTCTCTCTAACTTTACATAAATAAAAAATAAGACACGACCAAAGTTCCATTCATCAAAAAAGTTGTAAGTGTATAAAATCTGTAGGATTATGGTCCATAATCTCATGAACAAGCAAAATGCCTTTCTCCAAAATGAGT
>JASDQU011403590.1:17735-28698 GCA_032191745.1 Picea mariana
TCAAAGACTCCCTACAAAATGGGTCTATCTAGATACTACAGAAGATTCATTGTAGGGTTTTCGAGAATTGCTCACCCAATCACTTCCTTGCAAAGGAAGGGGGTAAAGTTTCAATGGACAACAAAATGTGAAAAGAGATTCCAACAATTGAAGAAGTTGTTATCCAATGCTCCAATTATGAGGATTGTTGATCTGAATGAAGATTTCATGGTTTTCACAGATGCATGCAAAGAAGGACTTGGTGGAGTCCTCAATTAGAATGGATTTGTGATATTTTTTGTATCCATAAAATTGAAAGAGCATGAAAGGATCTATGCCACTCATGATTTGGAGTTGGAAGCCATAGTGCATGCCTTGAAGAAGTGGAGGCACTACTTCATGGGAAAGAGGTTTGAGATGAGGAAAGACCATAATGGTCTGAAATATTTGTTTGATCATCCAACTTTAAATCCTAGGCATAGCAGATGGTTGGAATTCCTCTGTGAGTATGAATTTGATATTAAGAACATCAAAGGAAAAAAGAACAAAGTGGTTGATGCACTCAATAGGAGAGTGCATGAACTGCATGCTACAACCATTAACATGTATCATAATGATTTTAAAAGAATAATTTATGAGGTTGTAACAATAGATTTGTAGTATATGGAGTTGGTAAAAAAATTGCATCAAGGTAAAATGGAGCAGAAAGTTGAAGATTATGAATTGGGAAAGGATGGAATTATCTTGTACATAAAAATAATTTATGTAACCAATTATCATGAATTGAGGAGTACAATTTTGAAAGAGATGCATAATGTACCTTATGTTGGACACCCAGAATATCAAAAAACAATTGCAGTAGTCAAGAGCCAATATTATTGGCTAGGAATGAAGAAGGATATAGGTGAGTACATTGCTAAATGTTTGAAGTGTCAAAAGGTCAAGGCTGAGCATAGACATCCAGTTGGGTTAGTGCAGCCATTGCCCATTCCTGAGTGGAAGTGGGAAGTGGTGAAAATGGATTTCATCACCAAATTTCCCAGAACAAGCAAGCAACATGATGCTACCATCATGGTAGTGGAGAAGCTTACTAAACCTACCCATTTAATTCCTATGATGCTAACTCACAAGGAAACCAATGTTTTTGATATTTGTATGAGGGAAGTAGCATGCTTGCATGGAATACCAAAGACAATTGTGTCTGAAAGAGACCCAAAATTTACCTCAAAGTTCTTGAGGGTACTATTCAAAGGGTTCGAAACAAATATGAACCTCAACACAACTTATCATCCCAAGACTGATGGGAAAACAAAAATACTGAATCAAGTGATATAGGATATGTTGAGGATGTATGTGATGGACAAACCATCTAAATGGTAATATTATGTACACTTGGTAGAATTTTCCTACAACAATGGGTACCAAGGATCACTGAAGATGAGCCCATTTGAGGCACTTTATGGTAGAAAGTGAAACACATGAGTAAGTTGGGACAACCTAGCTGATAGAGCAGTGGTTGGCCAGAGTTGCTATGAGAAATGGAAGAGAAAATGTTGAATATAAAAAAGAATTTAAAGGCTTCCCAAGATAGGAAGAAAATCTACGCTGATAAGGGTAGAAATCACAGGAAGTTTAAAGTGGGTGATCATGTTTTCTTGAAGGTGAAGGCCAACAAAATTTCCCTGAAGTTGGGAAACTATTACAAGTTGGAAGCCATATATTGTGGGCCGTTTGAAATCCTAGAGAGGATTAGTCTAATAAATTATATGGTTTCATTTCCTGCATCTATGTATATACATAATGTATTCCATGTATCATTTCTTAAGAAATATATACCTTATGCTAATCATGTTATTGATTGGAATGTGATTCAGGTAGAGAAAGAAAGTGTTTTTCAAGTGCATCTGGTATGCATTCTGGATTGGAAAATCAAACAGCTCTGGAATCAGGCCATAGGGATTGTAGAGGTCCAAGATTCTTGAGGGAAGAATACCCACATCGTTTTGAAGATTTTGAAAATATTGTTGTAATACGTAAATATGATGCACTAAGGAAAATGCATAAATAAGGGGAGGGGATTGTAATATCCCAAGGTCGAGCCCCCTTTGAATTGTAATGATGTTTAATGATGTTTATAGGTTGGTGAGCCAAGTGTTTATAATTTGGGAGGATTATGTGTTTATTAGGCCAAAGATCCTAGATGCTAAGGCCAGTGAGCCTATTTTTGTATATGTAATTATGCAGATCATTAATAAAAATACATCACTGTGTGTAGAAAAACCATGAAGAAAGATTTATGGGGGACTAAGTTCCACTAGGAAGAGAAAGGGAAGGGATATGAGAGGCTAGGAAAAAGTGGCTAAGCTTGAGGGATTAACCTAAGGGAATAATATAATGTATTTCCCAAAATACTAAGGCTTGGGAAATAAACCCTGTTATCCTAAGTTATTTTGGGGAGAGGAACGAACTCCAAGTGGAGAGGAACAAGCTCCTGGAGAACCATGTGTCATCCAGGATGCACCTAGTTTTATGGGGTAAATCCGTCATTGTGGGGGTTCACTGACCATTCTGGCCATCTTTCCTCATGCGTTCACTGACCATTCTAGACATCTTTCCTCACACGTTCACTGACCATTCTTGCCATATTTTCTGACGCGTACACTCACCATATTTTCCCATTCACTCACACACTGAGTAGGACACAATTATTCATTTTCCTCCATTGTTTAACCCTTTGCGATCATGAACCTCTGTAATTTGTTCTCCTTGGTAGTTTTGTTGAGATCGTATCTTGCCTTACCTGATTTGGTTATTGTTCTTAACTGTTTGACTGAGAAACCGATGGAATGTGGAACAATGAAGGTGTATATTCCCGGGGTGGGACATGCATGTTTGGAATGAGAGTCTATGAGTGGTGGACATAAGTAGGCTCCTTAGAGGGAATCCTTCCCGTTTCATTGTGTAGCTTTCCCTAGTCTCAACCTAGCCTGGGATTTCCTTTACCCTGGGTGGAGTTTATTCCTATTTTGGGAGTGACCCATTGCTGATAGCTTGGAGCAACATGGTCTAAGGTTGGGATATTCGTGGAAGGTCTGCACACAATTGGTGTACTTCAATTAAAAGATAAGTATCATTTATTTGTTAATATCAAATGATGTGTTCAGTGCATGTCTATTATTTATGAGAATTGCATGTGTTTGTTGCATGTATGATTTACTATTAATTCCACATGAACATTTGTATGAGAATAATGTTTATATCTGTTAAAATTGCATATATATATATATATATATATATATATATATATATGTATGTATATATGCATGTATATAAGAGTTTGAAATAGAGTAGAGGGTGTGTTTGGTAGCATGCCTGGCCCTGGTATGGATGGGTACGTTACAATCTGGTATGAGAGAATGATATATTTTTAAGTGGCATGACCCAACCTGGAAGACTAGGTATGTTACACAAAACATGTACCATACTATGTACTAATATCACCAAAAAGTGCCTCTAGCAATGTACAATATCATCATTAACTCATGAAATATAACATCACAAAAATGTGTCTCAGTGTCACTAATCATGTACCATAATATATGCCAAGTGTATGTACCATAACATTAATGATCAACCATATACCTCAATCATATACTAACACCATCTACCATGTACCAAGCATCAACTATATACCAAATGATGTGGCTCAACCAAGCACCACAGAATGTGCCTCATACATATGCCACCATATATAATAGGATATCATCAACGAAGTGCCTCAAGAATGTGATATCATCAACATGAAATATACCAAAATGGATACCAATATAGCCAAGATATGTCTCTAATCATTGTACCATAACATTACCAAGGTGTACCTAAAGCATATGCCCAAATCTACAAAATGTGCCAATGTCTCAACAATATGCCTCAAGCATGCACAATAACAACCAAGATCATATACTAATATGCCTCAAATATATGCCAATATCACAAATATGTTACTATAACACTAAACCATAAGATCCATACAAAATGTACCAAGGATATGTCTCAATCATGTATCAATATCACCAAGACATGAACCTCAACCATGTACCAAAAAGGCCTCCAAGACATGCCTTAAGAATGTGCCATAAATGCCATGATACAAGCCTGACAACTAACACATAAAAGACATACCTTTACTCATAAAGAACACCTGCTTCATATCATCTCAGACCAATAGACCAACCTGGTGCATATCATATTCAACAAACCAAAGATAGCATATTCTTCATGACTTTTTCTTAGATTCATGACTTTCCCACTACCAACCCACAATTGTCCACACTTTTCTCCACTACAATATGCAGATGTACATGCCTTGATCCACTGCAACCCATGGATAACCTCATAAATATAATAACATAAAAAATTTCCCTTTGCTTCCCTTCACTACCTCAGACTTCACTTCCTCAAATATGCTACAAAAATGATTTACCAAAAGATCACTTGAAAGATAGATAAACATTGAAATTGTGTGTGTAAGAATGAGAGGCTTCTTGAAGTGTATTTATACTTGTCCATGTGACTTCTTTCCTTAAATTTAGGGTCAACCTCTACTTTCTTGTTATAACCATTTTACCCTTTAATTAATGGATTGCAACTTCTTTTTGCAACCATTTATGGAATTCTTGACCATTCTTCGGGGATTTCAACTTCATGATGGCATAACTCCTCAATCGTTAGGAACCATGTGGCATACCACCTACCGTTAGAAATGGCATGACTAAGACTATCCATCTATGAGGGTTTTGGATACATTTGAAGTGTTCTTCAACCTAATTTTCCTCAGACAAATTTTGGCCTCATGAACACACCTTTGGGTTTGTTGGCACAGGGGTAGACCCAGGGTTCAATGCTACAACAACGCACCAACAAAACCCTAACTACCAACCCTTTCGGCAACACCTGCGAAGCATATGAAGTCTCACCCGAGGTAGAGGCAGGGGTGGTTGCAAGACTCCAGTGTCTGCAACCTTAGATGGGACATAGATATGTGATTACAACACCTTAACAAAGCACTTAGTAGTTACAGTTCATTAATATTCATCCTTAGTTTACAGCGCAACTAAACCCTAACAATAGATCAGCACAGTATTTATACAGATCCAATAAATTCAAGTACTAAGCATACAAACATAGATCAGGTCTAGCATTTATTCACATTATTCAGTACTAAGCCACCATATTAGATCCTCCTAAGCATACATCAGAGCACTAAGAATTCAATCACATAGACAAGAGAACAACCATAAAGCACATAGAAACCACAATGCAAGATATACGTGGTTCACCCCCACACTGGGGCTACGTCCACCAACTCTTCTTCTTTATTATCTTTTGTCAATATTCTACATGCACAAAGCCATGATATCTTACTCTGTAGAGGACAGGAGATCTGTGCACCTCACTAGATCCTCCTTCCCTGAAGTATAACACAAATCCTTCCACAGTTTCTTACAATCACTTGCACTTAGCTCTGCAAGTCTCACACGATATGCACAAAGAAATTACAATTACCACTTGCACTTAGCATCACATACTTATCCTCCTTCGATCACATAGATCAAGCTCTAGCACTTAGCACACACTGCTAGCCTCTTTTTACATCACCTAGCTATCTATTTATACATTACAAAATGGGCCTAAACATGGGTAAACCCATAGGCTGACATACCCATTCCCGTTACATAAGCTCGAAACCCAAAAATCCCTAAAAAGGGGTCGAGATTCCACGATCTCTGCTTCGACTTGCGCTCCGTCTTCGACAACCTATCGAATTCCCAAAAGTAGGTCAAACATGACTAAGGATCCTCAAAAATTAGTCAAGGGATAACAGGCCCCCAACACTCACCTCTGACTCGTCCCGAGTTACTCTGGTCTGGGTAGTTGTGCTTCAAAATCCTCTAGCTTGGCTCAAGCTGCTTTGACCTGTTGCTGCTCCAGGGCCTCCTGCTTGGTGAAATATTGGATTACTGCTTCATTGAAATGTCCCTATAAACATTGTTCAAATGCAGTGACTAATTGTTCCAACTCTGCGCCTCGGTCTTCAATTTCATCACACAGTTGGCAAGCTTCGTCCTGGACTGGTTGGAGCCTTTGAGTCACTTCCATGACTTTTTTCTGAATGGTGTGGACCTTCTGTTGAGCAGTATGTTGTTCTTCAAATCACTTCATCCTTTCAATTGCTGAAAGGAGATTCAACTGCACCTGTACTATTGCTGCTTGTTGCTTTGCTTCTTGGAGCTGTGACTTCAATGCCTTCAACTCAGTATCCTTAGTGAGTCGCTCATAATTCTGTTTGCTATGATCACTTAGCTATTTTCATTCTAGAGTGAATTCTCTAATCCTCTCAACTGCACTCTGGGCAGTGGATTCTCTTTGATCTCACACGTCCTGCGGTGTACTTGGTACTGTTCATAGCTCAAGGTTTGCAATTATCTGTTGAAGTTGTTGGATAGCTTCCACAAGATGCTCTACTTGATGTTCCACTGGGTCTTCCTCCTTTTTCTCTAATATTTTCACAGAGAAAAGTGCTCTTCTGACTGCTTCTTTTACTCTCGCCTCCTCTGTGAGCAACTGCTCTTTATATTGCTATATTTGCGCTATCTCTTCCTCAAACTTAGCTTGGAGGGAAACCTTCTCTTGCTGCGCAACTCAACATTTCTCTATGAATACCTTTTGTACTTGCTTTAGGGCCTCTATGGAATGTTTGGTTTCTTCTTGTGTGTGATGAAGGTGAGCTTCAGTCGCATCGAGTATTCTGTGGAGTTGGGTCGGCTCATCTCCCAACTCAGGTGCTTCTGATGGTGGGGGCATAGTGGATACTGCGCGACTGGATTGAAGGGCCTACTGTACCCCTTTGAGTTCAACCTTGATTCTATCATACATCTACTCCTATTTGGCTTCATGTTTCTGCAATATGTCCTACGAGGCATCTGCTACAACTGTGACAATAAAGACGAAGTCATCCACAGTGAGCACATTCTGCATCTTAGTCAAGGTGGCTCTATATTTCTTTTGGGAAGTGGGTTTCGTGGGAGAAACCTTCCTTTTCTTCAAGGGATCCACCTTATCAGCAAGGTCCCTAGGCGATGTTACTTTGTCTTGCTTCTGTTGGTCCTCTTTTCCATTTGTCTCTTCTACTTCATCATCACCCCCTCATCCAGGTGATACTAAAGTAGTTCCTTCTGATGTGCTACTCATGTTTTGGGCTTCTTCAGTCTTCTTCCTTCTGCTGGGTTCAAAATGATCCTTTGCTTCATGAGTGGTCTTAGGGTTTCCAATTAGTTCAGGTTTTGACATTTTTGTGGGGTCTGTGGGGATGAGGAGTTCTGAAAACTAGTCCTTGGTGATCTTTTCAAGGTCCTCCTCTATGACCTTATAGTATGATTGAAGCTCTTCTTTGTGCTCTTCTGCGTGCATGGTGATATAAATGAAGTTTCGATATGCAAAAAACTTCATGAGGGATCAGAAACGATGCAGGGTGTTCGACGTCATGCAAGGGACAAATTCGACATCCCTATTCAGTTGGAGATAATAGGCATGAAAGACCTCGTTTGACTTCCACTGTTTTCTCATATCGCTCAAGTACCAAAGTGTGGTGAACTTCGTAGTGAGTGGCTCGAACGGATCAATGTCCGGGAAGGTTGCACCTTTCGACATTTCCCAAGTGGTAAATGCAATGAGGATTAGGAGCCAGCTAAAGTGGAACTCATAGCCTTGATCCTGAGCTTCGCAACAGTCTAATTCAAGCTGGTTGACCAGGTACTTCACCCAGTTCATCTGGAGTCCTTCTACACATTTCCCGACTAGGTCAACAATGAATCATGTGACTTGTGTAGGTTGGTTCTTACTCACTAGCTTCCCTATGATCAACTAGCAGGCAAGGCGCACTGCGGCATTCTGGATGGAAGACAGATACAAATATTTCCATCAATGAAGTTATGTCCATTGTGGCGTGGTCCCAATGGTCTGATGGCGATATTTATGGTTGTAACTACTATTCTAACCATTCTGGAACATTGGTTCAATGGTTATAATGCTTCCAATGGTCATATCGCTTCGGCATGGCGAAGTGACATGGGGCGCTATTCTGATATCCTGACGAAGTTCCAATTTTTCAAATCTTCCTTCCACGAAGTTCCCTCTAGGCCCTTCTATAACTTTTCGGTCTATTATCTCTTCTTACTGATTTGTGTAGACTTCTTCTTGGTGATATTCATCTCGGAATTCCTCTTTCCATTCTGATTTGTATCTTCTTTTGGCATAACAACTTCACGTTGTTGAGATTTTTTCATAGGATTAGAGAGTAATACTGCTTCTCTATCTGGGGTATGTGCTCTACTCGTCTATGAATCTTCTTGTGTTCTTTCAAATTTGTGATCCAAGTTTCTGGTTCTAAGTAGCTTTGATCTATTCTCCTGTTCTAAAATCAAGTGCGCTATCTTCCTAGTCATGAAATATTTTAATTCCTTCTTTTTCTATTCTAGGGCCTCCTCTTCTTTTCTTCTGGTATGATCAAATCTCGATCGAGGTTTTTCCTAATAACATAGTAAATGGAGCACTATTCTCAATGAATCTAACAACCTCAAAATCTTTCTTTGTCGAAGCTCCATGAGCAGTCATGAATACCTGGGTGATTCTTCCACATAGGGTTATCATATTTCCCTTGAATAATCCTATTCCTCCTAATGAAAGAGTCGTATCAAGATTTCCTAAATCTTCCCAAGTTCTTTCTATCATGATATTTACCTGTGTTTCCTTATCCAGAACACAATCTATGTTGAAGTCTCATATTCTAGCTTCTATGCATTCTTTTTCTTTGAAGATCTCTGATAAGTTGATATCTTTGTGATCATTTAGGGTTTCTTTCATTTGCATTAGTACAATCTCTGATTCTATCTCGAGTTCTTCCATGGCCTCAATTTTGTGACCTTCCTCAAGGTTTTCTTGTCTCATATTCATTCTGTCAAGCTTAGCAATCATTCTAGGGAAATCTAAAACTTCATGGTCCATAGCTTTACAACAAAGACAACTAGGTCTTCTTCTAGGGCATTCCTTAGCAAGATGTCCTAGTCTTCTGCAACTGTAAAAAAGGGTTAATCCTCTTTTTTTCTTAAATGATCCCTAGCCTTTCTTGTACTGCGCACTATGATCATAGTAGATAACCTGCAAAATATTCTTTCTAGGATCCTACATCCATTTGTTAGTCCAAACATTCTTTCTATGCATAGGAATAACATATCTTTCATTATTTCTATTAGATCTACTCATTTCAAACCTTCTCTCTTCTAGTTATTCCCTAGTTTTCAGACTAGGATAACATTTATCAAATATACCTAGATCCATACTCTTGAAACAAAACTTTCCACTAATATTACTTTCAGCAGAGCAAAAAGCTTTTAGATTTAAAACTTTTCACTATTCTTACCTTTATCAGACCACAAAGCTTTTAGAAAAAAATTTCACTACTCTTACCTTTATCAGAGTACAAAGCTTCAAGATCTTACCTCTTTTCTATAGATCTAACTTATCTTCTTAGCACAGAGCTTTGTAGGTCAAGTAGAATACTGCGCACTAAGGAAACAAATCTACGCATAGAGATTTCTTTCTTTCCTTTAGTTCCCAACAATCACAGTTTCATGTCCAGGCAATAGAACCATTTGTTTGCACAGGGGTAGACCCAGGATTCAACGCTACAACAACACACCAATAAAACCCTAACTACCAGCCCTTTCAGAAACACCTGCGAAGCATATGAAGTCTCACCCGAGGTAGAGGTAGGGGTGGTTGCAAGACTCTAGTGCCTATAACCTTAGCTGGGACACAGATCTGTGATTACAACACCTTAACAAAGAACTTAGCAGTTACAATTCATTAATATTCAGCTTTAGTTTACAGTGCAGCTAAACCCTAAGAACAGATCAACGCCGTATTTATATAGATCCAATAGATTCAAGTACTAAGCATACAAACATATATCAATTCTATCATTTATTCACATTATTCAACACTAAGCCACCATATTAGATCCTCCTAAGCATACATCAGAGCACTAAGCATTCAACCACATAGACAAGAGAACAACCATAAAGCACATAGCAACCAAAATGCAGGATATACGTGGTTCACCCCCACCCTAGGGCTATGTCCACCAACTCTTATTCTTTATTATCTTCTACCAATATTCTACATGCACAGAGCCATGATATCTTACTCTGTAGAGCACAGGAGATATGTGCACCTCGCTAGATCCTCCTTCCCTGAAGTACAACACAAAGCCTTCCACAGTCTCTTACAATCACTTGCACTTAGCTCTGCAAGACTCACATAGTATTTACAAAGCAATTACAATTACAACTTGCACTTAGAATCACATACTTATCCTCCTTCGATCACATAGATCAAGCTCTAGCATTTAGCAGACACTGCTAGCCTCTTTTTACATCACCTAGCTATCTATTTATACATTACAAAATGGGCCTAAACATGGGTAAACCCATGGGTCGACATCCCCATTCCCGTTAGATAATCCCAAAACCCAAAAATCCCTAAAAAGGGGCCAAGATCCTGCGATCTCTGCTTCGACTTGCGCTCCATCTTTGACAACATGTCGATGTCCCAAAACTAGGTCAAACATGACCAAGAATCCTCAAAACTTGGTCAAGGGCCAACAGGGTTTCTTGTATACTTCTTCAAAGCCTCTTCCCATGAATTGCATGATTAAATATACACCATAAGGGGACCACTTTGGAGACTTCTTCAATTATACCCCTCACATATATTGACATCAATGAAAACCACTTATGTCGACATCAATGACAACTAATTGTCCAGAAAAATCAATGACAACCAACTATCGAATACTTCCATGAAAGTGAACATTGATATTGGATATAAGAAGGTTTGGAAAATAAAACAAGTATATGTAAAGGAA
>JASDQU011403591.1:10351-28335 GCA_032191745.1 Picea mariana
TATATGCTTGATCAATTTTAAGAAAGGTCGATTTCTTGACTTGTGTGCAGATTTGGAGAAGGACATTGTACCAGAAGCTCATCATCTGGATTGCTCGTAGAGGACAAGGGGATTTTGCATCTTATCCCAACTATTTTCCTCTATTATCTCTTTCACATTCAATATTATAAGTTGTGGATTCTGGAAAGATGGTTAGCTATCTTTAATTCCTTTGTCAATGAGATCAACCTTATTCACCGAGGATTTTCCCACAAACAAATGGTCGCCAAGGATCTATGTTAGAACTTTTCTAGTCACAAATCTGGTTGGGTTTTGGCTAATCAATCAATCTAGACTTGGACACTAAATGATCAAAGTGCAATTGAAATCCCTCACTTTCAAGCTCTAAAATTCAGCAAAAAAGGTTTTTTCTTTGGAAAGATTTGTGGGACTTGAAATCTAGATCTTGAATTGATTGGAGAACTCTTGCTCAACAAAAAATTGCTTTAAGTTTTTGACATAGTACTTATGGGTGAGATCCAAAAGTTCATTCATCCAAAAGAGCAATAGAAAGTGAACATTCAAAAGTAGGGACCAATTTGGAGTGATTGGGGTTGGTCATTTGGTAGGCCTCTTCATCTTTATCATATTAGAAAGTTGTATCCTCTTTCACACAAGAAGTCACTCTTAGCCCCTGCTTTGAATCCTAGATGGGCTTTGATGGATCTAAAAAGAGATGGATTGAAAGACTATATAGTGTTTGAATCCTTAAAATCTCCTTTAAGCTTCAAGTCTTTGCATGGCTCATTCTTTACCAAGCACTATCGACAAAGGCTTGGACTACCAACAAAGGCTTGGTTAGCCAAAAGTGGATTCACAGATAACAAGTGTTGGGTATGTGGGAAAGATGAAACCCTCAAGCATATTATGTGGAGCTACAAATTTGCACAAAATTGTTGGCATCAAGATCAACTTCAAATCCCCTATATTTTCCAAGGCACCATGCATTAGCATTCAACTCTTCTTGAGGATTCAAAACAGTTAGTTTTATTTGTCTTCCCAAGTTTATCGAATTGCATTAGAGTTTCAACTCTGTGTATTCTTTGGAAAATGTGCTACAAAAGTCTTTTCAAGGATAAAGTAAGCTCTATCTCTTCATTGAATCCTAGAGAGAAACGGTACACTCTCAATTGCTTGCTAAAGGATACTTGTTGATTATGATACTTGTTGATTAGGGATGCTAAGGAGGATGATTTTGCTTATTCTGATTTGAATTCCATCATAGTAGTGTTGAGAAAAGCTTGATTATACACTCTCCCTTGCTCTTTTACATATGTTCTCCTTTTGTACATATTTTTGTGTAGTATAAGTAGTGTTTCCAAAAAAAAAACTAAATGAACTATCCCCTTTGGACACAACACTAGACCTAGTAATGACACTGGTAGTTGTTTGAATAGGCATGCATATATGCGAACATCTAACTATCTCTCCTTTCTTTGTGCTGATAATTCTAGTGGTGAAGCAGTCCTTGAAAGGACAAGAAGTTTTAGACGGGTAGTAACGACGTTCAAAAAGGAAAAGAAAACTATAAAACAAGAAAAACAATGAACACAATTTACCTCTAATTTTTCCATAAAGAAAAAGTTATCGCTGCATTAGTTGGCCTAAAAATCATGGATCAGTGTTCCAATGAGCATTGCTACAAAGAATGTTTTGTACCCTGAAGGTTGACTATCACCTGAAAAAAAACAGTCCACTTAAAAATGTTCCAAAAAATAACTTGTAAATGATATTTTTTGTGGAAGTTCACAGTTTGCTCCTTTTGTTTCCAGAGCCACTCGATCTTCGACAATACGCAACAATAGGTTGAATGTACGTGGTACCTTTCAGGCATGTTAGTATCAAAGGGAATATAGTTCTCCCAATTCTTCGCATATACATGTGCCTTCAAAAGGTGACATGTTAGTTTTATAGTAACTTATCTTCGCTTCATCATAGTTTTCCAAGTTCAATCTCATAGGAATGTTAGGACCATTTCCTATGTGCTCATTAAATCAAAATTAATGAGTAGCCATCCATACATGATTCAGTGCAGAGAATATGTTTTTAAGTCAAATTGAAATGAACAAAATGTTGTTTTTTTCTCTTCTCTTTTCTTAGAGTATTTAAGAATTTATGTTGCATTTATCGTCTCAGTAAATTGCCAAGGGTCTAGAATATAACTTATTAACAATGTCAAGGAAAATATCAAGAAACATTAAAAAAAACAAAAAATAATCATTTTCTTTTCAATTTTTTAAACATCTAAAAGTAACAATAACATCAAACAAACATAGTGCTACACAAATATGAAAATAAAACTGATATATAAGATGTATAAGATGTCAAGTGGTGCATCACACGATCAATACTGAAATATGATATCTATCTCGAGTCATAAGCCCTGACAAGATATAAAATCACATCAAAATAAAAAATAAAAAAACGTATCTCATGAGATGAATCATGGCAATGAAAACAACAGATTTCCCCTTGTTTGCTTGATGGAGAATGGTCACACTGTCCTCAAAGCTCAATCCCCTAACTCTCTTTTGCAAAATGAATGTTAAAAGACCAAGAATCTGGTTATAAGGTGATATTGATGCAGACATAGTTGCCAGAAGCATCCCCCCCCACTCCCAGGCTTGAAAGCGCACTCGGAGTGGGAGTGTCCAGGGACCGTCCTCCCAAAAACTAGGAGCATGCTTCGGGCCTTTTGAGGATGCTCACTACCTTTTTGGGAGCGCTACGCTCCCTGGGACACTCCCAAAGTCTGGGAGCACACTCCCTAGACGCTCCCTGGCGCTTCCTAGACACTCCCTAATGGTAATGTTAAATTCTTAAAGTAAAAGGATAAATGTTTCCTTTTTATCCTTTTACTTAAATTTTTAACATTACCATTTATTGTTTCAAAATGTTTGAGAGTGGTTCTAATGTCATTGAACTTCATATGGAGAATTTAGAATTTCATATCTTATTCAAAATTGAGACTAACAGTTTTTAAGATTTCAAGATTGATGGGATTGCAACATTTTCATTAGATTCTATCACGTGTGAGGATATGTGATTGGCATTTAATCAAGAGCACCAAGCCCTTTATGTACCCCAATGTTGGTGGTGTTGATTGTTAAACTCCTTTTTCATGGCCTTAGTAAAAATGTACCCTTCACTTGAACCAAAATCATTGATTAGGCATGTTAAGCTTTTTCTACCATATATTTTAAGGCTAGGATTAGGTAGTTTCATCAAAATTGGTTGGTGTCGAGTCTCAAATAATGTCCCTAGAGGATCGAGCAAGAGGCAAAGGATGAAGGATGAAACTAATGATGTGGATCCCAATATAAGCGATGGTGGAATATTGCTTAGCATTTATGTTTGTTATTTAAATGTTCTTGCTCGTTTATTCATAATGCTTTCTTTCAAAGTTTCTATATAATCGTGAATGTACTATGGATGGCATTTCTAACGTCATAGTAATGTAGTATTCATCTACAAGTAGCACAAATATGCATGTTTTCATATATTCTATAACTAATTTGGCATTCTACATCTTTTTTTTAATATAAATGCAATATAATATATATGTATAAAGAAAGGATGCTTTGCTCCCGAGGTTTTTTGGAAAATGATGCTCTCGACACTTCCGCTCCGCTCCATGCTTTGGCAACCTTGGACGTAGACAAGGCAATAATTTGCATTGACTCGCGATAATTACTAAAATTATCACTGATATTATTAACTTGGGGAATGACTTGCAATATATCGTCGATAAATGTAACACTGCTCAGAATATACTTTAAGGATCATAAGTAGTTATATTAGCTCAAACTATCTGAGAATATTGGCTTAGCTTTTGGGTATTATTGCAACAGTGTAAAACAAACTCTAGAGCAGTGGAACATAGAATGTGTAGAAATAGGATAGTTGTATCAGTGATAACGTTGAGGAATAGGCTAAACTTGTAGCAAACAAACCTCATTTTCAAGCCAAAAAATTGGCTACATCTGGCCAAAATTTCAAGGGTACCCTGATTCTTGCACAAGCAAAGTTCCATGCAATGCAAAACCTTACTCCCAAAGGGTTTGCCCCATTTTAAACCGACACAAATGCTCAGAAAATCAATCAAAGTTTGGATTGGCCAAAAAATTGACTTGTAGAATCGTCGATTTCGACAAGAAAGGGAAGATTGCTACAAGTTTAACCTATTCCACATGTTGATACACATCTCATCTAGAAGAATGAACCATCTACTAAAGTAGAAAGCACTCAATCCAGCTATTAATCATGTACTCTCTATCATCATGTCTCTTCTATGTCAACAACAATAGTTATGGTTATGGAAATAACATCATACATGAATGAGCAGTGAGGTTGGTTCTGCCAACTTGCTTTGTAACTACTTCTACTTTATTCTTAAGATCACGACCAAGTCAGAGATCAATTGGTGTATGAGACCCCCTTATTTATGGGACAAAGGACCAGCTTAATATTAATATTAATATTAAAAAGTATAGTTGACCAATTTAATATTAAAATGATACTAATATTTTGATTATTAAATATTCTATGAAATAAGAAAGAATCGTGCGATGAATGAAAGAGATTTCATAAAAACATGCATCGAAAGAAAAGAATTAAGCAATGCACAAACTAGAACAATAAAGAAATCCATGTAAAACCGGGTGTTGTACATGTGTTGTTAATGCGCTAGAGGAAATTTTGCGCATTACAATGTTTCATTTTTTGGCGAAGACAACCAAAATCACCATTGTTAAAGAAACTACATATTTAAACCTTGACTTTTCCCAAAACTTTAATTTGACTGTTGAGTCACCGTCATTTACTCTCGTGAGTGCCTTCACGGTTAACTCTTTCAGCTCCCTGTCTCTTCTTTCTGCAATCTGTATTCACACCAATCTAGTGGTTGTTACATTTCTAATAGAATAAGTTATCTCCAAAAATATGAGAGGGTGGCAAATAACATTAACAGAACAAACATGAAATGATTACAAGTTAAAAAATGTATTGTATAAGTAATCTCTTTTGCATTAGGAGAAGAAAGTTGCACAGCTTCCCAGCTCTGATCAGAACATATGTGTATGTATGTACGTGTATATGTGTAACGCTAATTAAATGAAATGAAAAAGAAAGCTAAACTGTTTTAATCAATATTAAAAAAATCATTATATATCTTGTTCACTATAATTAAACAATTAAAAAACTAGTTTCAAACATCATTATATATCTTGTTCACTCTAATTAAACTATTAAAAAACTAGTTTCAAACCTCAACGTTTAATAATAGTGTATAAGAGTGCAAAACATTAAGGTTTGTATTTCTAGTTATTTTTATCTTTCTTCATGCTTAATAAATTCCAGGTTAAGATGGTTCTAATTAAATCAATTTTTGTCACAACCTATCCAAAATAACCACTTATTTTTAGATATTTCCTAAATAAGATAATACATATGATGTAATCTTAAAATTTGGCAGATTTGCGAAATAACAAGACATCTTCAAGATTCCTGTCGTGTCGCCAAGCACTAGCTCACCTTCACCTGAAAAAAGGCCACATCTCCAAACCAAAAAGCTGACAATCATATGAGCAACTGTTCTTGGTTGAGGAAGCTGATCAGTGTGCAGAAAACCAGCAAACAACCTGGATTCAGAGAAGGACCTCAATGCTGGTCCAGAGATGCAGTTTGAAGAATCCAATATTCGCTCCGAGGATAGAGCAGAAGACACTAAATGCTGGGATTTCCCCCTCAAGGGTAGTAGTGGTAAATGAAGCCCCATCAGGAGGAATGAAGGGACTGCATGATCCGACAACTCTGTTTTTGAGAAGGAGTTGGCAATTCATACTAATTCTGGAATTCAGAATTCTGAGCTGCAGTTAGTCCCTGTGGAACCTTCTTCAATGGATTGAGATTAAAAAGAAGAAAGGGAAAAGGGCAGGATCTAGGATTATTTTCATTGTTGGTACTCGATACTCTTTCTTCTGTGTTCTATTGCCTTGAACCTTAAATATATATTAATATCTATTTTTGGTTTTTAATGAATGCTCTCTTAGAATATACAGTAGGTAACCTTTTCTTTTATATGAATGAGAAGTTACGAAAAAAATTATCAATCTTGATACAAAAGAATTTAAGAAATGGTGCAAGATGAAACCTCACATAAGGACAAAGAAATTTTCCTAATAAAGATGGTTTCAGAAACCATTGTGAATGTTCACATGTATCCCACAGTTTCTCTACTCGGAATCCATTGTGATTGTTCACATGTATCCCACAGTTCTAGAATTTACCAGTGGATGTAAATGTTCTTCAGAATAGGGGAGGACTGGCTTTCTTTATGGGGCAGAAATTTTACGGTCTCTTTCCCTCGGTAATCGAACAAAGTGGCTAACTCTTTGACCACTAAGAGGAAAAAGGTAAAACAACTTTAAAATATAAACATCCAAAACAGCAAACTTCAGATATTAAATGCCTATACCAGCTCAACAAAGTAAATGCACGGCACGCACTAAGAAAATAGCAGCACAAAATGTGGGACACCAGGATTAAAATGGAGAAAACCTCCAACTGGGTATAAACTCCATTGTCAACAGCTCATTGTATTCCTGCATGCTAAAGGGCTGAAACAGTCAGTCCTCATTCAGAGAGGACACTCGAGAGATTCTGTCCGCGTCAAAAACGGGCACTTGCTCGTGTAATTGCTCAGACACTAACTCCTCTTAACCTTCGTTTCACACCACCACTTGTGCCACAACGAGTAGGTGTTATATTTTCAACAAAAATAGCTTTATTGAAGTATATACAAATAGTCAGGCTAATATAGAAGCCATGTGATATATCTGCACGTGAATCTTCCCCTTTTTAGTACAAGAGGTACTTTGGGTGGAAAGTATTGGGATGCAAACGCTGATAAGTGCAATTTTCACTTGCCTACCTTGCAGTTTGCTAATTTACGTGGCTTCTTTATCTGGATGCTAAATTTGTCTTGGATAGACTGGTTGAATCCTTCACTTTCATGACATTTTCTAAATCATTGCATTTAACATTTTTATGCTGACAGTAGAATAATACATTTAAGCCTCTTGTCACTTGATGATTGATATTTCAGTGTATTTGAGATGCGAAATAGCCATGAAACTTTGACATTTAATGCCATGCTTGAATTTTTCTTTTTGTTGCTTTAAACTGGAGTTGCCGCATACATTATCATTTAAAAGGATACAGGTAACATCTATCATATCAGAATGTAGTTTTTGAAAACTCCAATTTTGCCTTATACCAGGGCCTCTAATTATAAAAAATTTCATGCCCAATTCTTGCTACCTGGACTGAACATGGTAAAACTGTTGAGAAACCTACTCATGTTTTCTACTGGTCTTTTCCCCAATCCTTTACAGGATCTCGACCCTCAAACAGAAAGACAAATATATCAGAGTTTTGCTATAACAAAGGGATGAAGAAGAAACACTATAAAGATAAACAAGATCTCATGTAAACAAACCCATGCAACATGCTAACAATCATTGTGTGTTCAATTGAGTTCAATAGATGAATTTAAACAGAAGGATCTTGGTCCAAAGATAGACGTACTATCTTGACTCAACAACACACTCTAAGCTAGGATCAAATATTGTTGGAGAAGAAGCGAGAAGATTTTATAGTAGTAGAAGCATGTAATACCCCAGTTTTGACCCCGGAATATGAATGCAAATATAATGAAGAGATCGCAGTAAGCCAAGACCATACGTGAATTGTAATTATACATTTGATTATAATATGAAAACTCTAATGGCTGCAAATGAAGGACTAAAAAGAGATGGGGCGTTATGATTCCAAAAGTGGGGGAAGTGAAAGGGGGCTTATATGAGGCTTAAGGGGGCTAAAGGGGAAAGACCTTAGCTAGTGACTTAACCTAAAGTCCTTGTAATCTTTGATTGTGTACTTAGATTAATTACCTTTGTTTATGTTACCCTAAGTTTGGGATTAGAGGTGAAACTTGGGCTTCTCATGAAGACGTGGTGAGTGATTGGCATTGAAATATAATATTGTGAATTAGAGCATGCAGGCATTATTGTATTGTACAAATTATTGTAAGGATCAAAGGATGGTGGAAGGATTATTTTCTGGTACTCTGTAGTGTACTTTCATGCAGGTTTATGCTGCTGTTTCCTGGTACTTATGGTAATGATTGCAGTGCTGCTGTAAGAGAGTTGTGAAGTATTACAGCCATAGAAATTCCTGAGCCCTGTAGGTGATTGGGTTGATAGCTGAGGCGGAGGGGAATCTGTCCTACAGCTGAGAATCCTTAGAGTCCCAGCAGAGAGATTCCCTAGCCCGCCTGAGATAGAGCACTAGAAGGGAATTTGGATAGACAGAGGAACTGTTTAGCAGAGAAGGGGATGCTATTCTTGGTGTTCTGCAGGCTGACGGGAAAGAGTGTTGGTTGATTGGGATAGCTGTAGAGGGATTCCTTGCCTGTGAAAGTTTTCTAGGTTATGGGCTGAGTAAGAGTACTTAGAGACAGACCTTAGGACTTCATCCTTGTGGATTCATAGCCTCAACTACAGGGTGGCCTCTGTCATAGAAAGATTAAGTGTGACAGAGGACCTAAGGCTGGGAGGAACATCCTTCATTTGCAGCTAGTTGGAGGTTTAGTTTCCCATGAATAAGTAATCTGACTCTGTTATGGAATGCCATGTTTTTGTGTTTTATGTTCTGCACTTTATTATTTTCTAGTTTTTCAGTTCTGTGTTTATAGATTTGATTTGCATAATCATGGATGAAATCAGTGTAGGACTGCATTCATGTGTTAAGGTTGAAATTGAATGTTTAAGGCTGCTGTAGCTTTATCTCTGCTGTTAAATGCTACAGCCAGTCAATGAAATTAATTTAGGTGCAGAGGTTACCTGAGTTGTCATTTACATTAAGTATCATAGCAAAATTTGTGGTGTTTTTTATTACCCTGTCACCTAAAATGGTGACAAAGTTGGCTCGGTACATTACAAAGCAATTAAAAGATGACACAAGATAGGTGTATCAGACTGTTGTTTCACACACCTATACAATATGTGCCACAAAGGAGGAGGGGAAAGCCAAGCAAGGAATCCCTTAACCAACTAAAATACAACCACCTCTCATAATTARAGCAAGATTATTCACTTAGGGACACTACACAACACAATAACCAATACAATAACAAAACATGGAAAAATAATAAACCACATGACAAGACTGACATTCTAACAAAGATACGAGGCTGTCAACAGACAGGATCAAAACGTGGTACMAAATTTACAAAATAAAATATAGAAACACATGTGCGCACACATCCTCTCTGAAACACACTAAGATATGACTACCTCTAGGCTCTCATAGATTTATTGGAGTATATAGAAATACTAAATAGTGAGGCTAATATCGAAGCCATGTGATTTATCTGCACATGTATATTCCACTATTTTAGTACAGAGTGCATTAGGCGAAAACCATGGGATGCAAACGCTGATACGTGCAATTTTCATTCACCTACCTTGCAGTTCGTTAATTCACTTAGCTTCTTCATCTCGATGCTATGTTTGTCTTCAATGGGCTGGTTGAATCATTCACTGACATAACATTTTCTTAATCAGAGAATCTCTTAACTAACTAAGATACAACAACCTCTCATAATTATAACATGATTATTCACTTACGGACACTCTACACAACACAATAACAAAACATGGAAAAAAATAAACCACATGAAAAGCACTAGACTCGCATTCTAACAAAGATATGAGGCTGTCAACGGACAGGATCAAAATGTGGAACAAAATTTACAAAATAAAATACATAAACACGTGCACAAACATGTATGCATGCATGCACAATCTCACTCTCTCTCACATTCATGCTTTGATACAATCAAAAGGAAACCAAAGCTAACAAGATGAAAGAGACCCCAAATCATGGACTATTTTGTGGTGATAACATGGTGAGGAACCCAATTCCCAACACATACATATTCACAAGAGTGTACCTTGCACCTCTGTTTCAAACCTGAGATGTTTCAGTTAGATTCCATCAATTGTTTCATGTTAGTAGTCTTCCAGAATTTAAAAATCAAGAAGCTCAATTGTCATATACCAATAGACCTGTAAACTATTCGTAAGAGCAGCCTATGCGCTTAGTTTTGTATTATTGTAATAAAATTATAAATGCAAAACAACTTTAGTTATAGCTGACAGAAAAGCTACTAGTTAGGCAAATCTAAATGCAATTCATCAACTATATTATTTAATGGAGCAAAATGTGCAAGACTCGAAGAAAATCATACCCTTTGAAGCTTTCGAGTTTGTGAACGGGTTTCCTGTAGAGAGAACTCGAGTTTGAGAACCCTCTTCTTGAGATCTTGATCAGCTCTCTGTTGCTTCTCCAACTGCCACAATTAACACACTAGTTCTAGCCAGATATTCCATCTCTCTAGAGGATTTTATATCTCTAGTAAAACTAACAAAAATAAATTATATTATTAGAAGCAAGACTGCAGATAAATCTACTACAGGTAAAGACATGAACCTGTGCCTCCAGCTCTTGAGTTTTATGTTTTAACTGTGAAGACAGTATTTTGACCTCTTCTCTGAGACTTACTATCTCTTCGTCATTTCTACTCAAGTGTCTAGAAAGGTTCTCAATATTCTTTGCAGACACTTCTTCTAAAATCCTCCCAAGTTCACATTGCTTATTAAAATCAGCTTTGTTAATTGCAAACTTGATTTCCTGCTCCAGCTTCAGGACCTCTTCCCTTTGATGCCTCTGAGATATCTCCCTTGTTTTAAGATCTTCATTCAACTCAGCAACCTGTTTCCCTAACCTTGTAACCTGTCTCCCATGTTCTTCTAGTAACTTGTTCTTTTCATCTAGCTCTGTCAAAAACTGTGAAAATCGAGATTCTGCTAAATGAATTGATGCTTCACTTGCATCTGCTGAAGCTTGAACTTTGGACAATTTCAACCTAACATCTTCCAACTCCTCAATGTACTGCATGGAAAGAAAATATGAAATTTACATTTAGAAACAGCAGAATCAAAATACTTTGATGCTTCCTCCAACAATAAAACATATCAAAACAGAACAAATCTATACGATCATGATGCAAACCATTCTAGTAAGAAGACTCCTTCAAATGTAAGGATTTCCTGCCTAGTAGCTTACCTTGCCAAAAAACAAGACGTGGAACTGTCCACATCAACAGCAAAACACAATAGGAAAATACAAAGTGACTAATCTAGATAAGATATGTGTCATTACATGCAAAGAGCAATAAGAAGCATGTTCCTACTGACAAAACAGGACCCAGACAAAAAAAAGTCCAAAAAAAAGTCCAAACCACAACGATCTTAAGAAAGATTTTGAAAATAAGGTTCTCACAAATAAGATCAACATTGGAATCTACCAAGTCAAACTAAACATAAAGTTTGAACTTTGGAATTCAGTTATTCGGGGGAAAAAACAAATAGTTAATTCTTTGATTCTTTCTCTCAAATTTCAACTCAAACTGCAACCAAAGGGAGAAATATGTCAGGATATGGTTAAAGAGAAGCTCTCTACAATTTGGATGGACAAGTTATCTCTAAAAATCAGCCCTCTACACACTATGCAATGGGCATTGGATGTTGTTTGAGAAAACGGTAACTACTTGCTAAAATATCTGTAAACTGTGATTAGTCACATCTTGCTACCCTCAAAAACTAAAATAATATTTGTTGATCACTAAATACTAAATAGAAAGTGGAAAGGTATGTTCTCAAAATTTTGACTATCTTCTACGCCTTAGTTTGGTCTTCTCCAACACATTACAAGATGTGTTTTCATTCCATGACCTCCTTTTCCTCACATAGATCCTAAGAATCCCAAGTGAATGCTCCCTTCCATTACAAGTTACCATTGGACCTCTGCCTCCAAACAAGAGACTTCTCACGTAGGTGGCGTCTAGGGAGCTAAGGGTGTGGCATGCCTTATCCACGATTTCCTTCAAGATAGAATTTCAATGGTCGCCTCCCATGAGCACACTGGATTCATCTAGATTCAAATTTGAGGGAGCACTCTCTCAAATCGCAAGATATTTTCATTGCAATGGGCTACATCCCTCCAACTTCCTCCAACTCTGCACTTCACTTTGAGTCTGATGCAAGCCCCTCCTTGACCTCTAACCAAACATTTCTCAATACTCCACATTGGGCAATGTTATTCTCTTAGGTAACTGCAACACCTAAACTAGGTATTTACAAGTATCAATTCATGACAAGTCAACGTACTTTGTCTTCAAGAGATCGACTCTTACATAGTTGGTCTTCACAAGGTTTCAATTGATGGTGTGGACGCCCTTACAACATATGGGAGGCACCTCATTCAGCTTGGAAAATATCACAACCTGCAACTCCTCAACAACCTTTATTGCTACCTGGAGTTTGACAGTTTCACTTGTTTTCCCCATAGTGGCAATACTAGTTTGGTCAACTATGTCCTAGTTAACCAAGCTCTCCTCCCTATCCAGCACCTTTCAATCTCCCCCAATCTCCCTCTACCTGATCACGCCTCCACTACCTTCTCCCTTTATGGTTCCCCCCTCCCCTCTTTTCCCCCCTCCTCTTCCAATTTTGACATCCAACGGATTATTGTCCACTTTGAAGGGAAGCATGNTGGTCAACTATGTCCTAGTTAACCAAGCTCTCCTCCCTATCCAGCACCTTTCAATCTCCCCCAATCTCCCTCTACCTGATCACGCCTCCACTACCTTCTCCCTTTATGGTTCCCCCCTCCCCTCTTTTCCCTCCTCCTCTTCCAATTTTGACATCCAACGGATTATTGTCCACTTTGAAGGGAAGCATGTCAACTCTTATATTTCCCACGTTCGCTAGTTGATCCTACCTATCCCCAGTTCACGTCCCCTGAGACAACCATAGTCAAATACCAACTTCTCTCCAAGGCCATTTGGGAGGCTACCCTTGACTACTACCCCTATATCATTCAACACCACACTCATGTCCCTGTTATTGCACAAATTGTAGGTTGGGCAAAGCCCGATCCAAACCACAAGAGTGCGACAACTACAGGAGTAGCTACCCACTGTCACCTTAGATAGATACTCCCCTCACTTTAGTGATAAATAGTCACCACAAGGGGGGAATCTCGATGACCCTAGGGGGACGGTGAAACCCCTATAGGTCAGATTTGGAGATGGATAAAGACTTGGAAATGAGGTCTTGTAGGTGAAGAATGGTTGTCAAATGTTGAGTACCTGCACCATAGTGTTAGCCCTTCCCAGAACAAGACAATTGATCGAGATACAAGCCAAATAACCAAGGGGACAAGCAAGGAAAGCTGGCTGTCCTAAATTGCAGCAGAACAAAGATATATWTATCAGCAATGTAAAGTGTTAATAGCTGCAAAATAAACCATGCAAAACACCATATAATTATTGGGTAATCAAGTCCTAATCATATAGATAATATCCCAATATTRCGGCACAAGTTTTGATGGTAAAATAGGGCTGCTAAATGATGTTATCATCAATGTATTGCGGCAGCCTTATAGCTGTAGCAAGCAATTGCTACAGCAACAATATCTAACCACTAAAATCAGCAAACAATCCACCCAAAAAATAGTCAATGACAAGTAGATTAATTATGGTAGCTTGCAAGCAAATTTTAATGGTAGATTAGTGAACGATGAAAGAGTTTAAGTGAGTTTTGTTGCAGCCCTAATGGCCGTAGCATTAAATTGATTACAGCAAGAGAGTTACAAGGCTAAGCTAGACGCCCTAGTGGCTCAAGCAAGCTTATAGCATATATAATTGATTCCAACTTGAACAAAAGCAATATCTCAACAATTCATGTATTCCAATGCAATGATTTTATTTCTCCAATGCAAAAATAGACAAGTGCCTTACCAATTGGGTTATGGAGTCTCTAGTTTAAAATCTAGGGTTTACAACTTCTCTAGGGGTGTAAGCCCTTTTACTTCCTAGAGCATGCAAAACCTAGCAAGGTAAGGGTGTAAGCCCTTTTACTCCTCCTAGCAACCTTTGCAATAGCTTATCCAACAATAATAATGATAGATCTTGGCGGAGGGTGTATACCCTTATACTCCTCCAAGGGTTTATACAAGAACAACCATGAAACAAGAAGACATACTAACAATATGCAAAAATTCCTTACCAATTCCAAAAGATAGCAAGTAAAACCCTTATCTACCAAGAATATTCCATCATACATGCAAGAGCTAAGAATCCAAGAAATAGCACACCACTTCCTTCCACAAGACAAGTAACTAGCATCCAAATAGCACCAAAGAGAGAGATATGTGATTTGCCCAAGAGGGCCGAAAATTTCAGCTATAAACTTATGTAATTCTCAAGTGAGATGATATGATAAAATGAAATGAGCAAGCCTCTATTTATAGGAAGTCTTGCTAAAATTGTTTGTCCACATTACTTATGGTAAAACACAATTAGGGAGGTCGACCTCCTCTAATTGCCCCTTTACAAATCAAATTTTAATTTTACATAAGAAACAACCCCCCAAAAAGATGACGTCATGCCCTAAAAGGGTGACATTTTGGCACTTTGAGAAAGTCGTTGAGCAATGTGAGGGGGTTGTTGGGCCTTCAAAGGCCTGGTCTCCATGTGCAAGGGCCTCCCTCAACCAAAACATGCCAAGTCATCAACAACACCATCGAACCCTAGCCTTCCATATGTGATGTCATACCCCAGAAGTGCAACGCATGGCCTCCAAAGACAAGTCATTGGGAGTAGGAAGGCTAGCAAATCACCTATAGGGGATCCCCAAGTGCCTCTAAAGGCAATGTCTCTGATCCAGGTATCCATGAAGCAAGGGTGTATCATCCATCATGTGGGCTTAATGCCCCAAGTGAAGGTCCAAGTGACCTTGTGCCTCCACGAAATAGCTTTCCACCTGTCAAGGCCCTATAAAGACAAGAAAATTCACCCTCCAAGGGCTCACAAGTCACAAGCATCATGTCAAGTAAGCCATATATAATAAAAGAACCACCCGAACATGTGCATCAAATCCCCCCTCTCAAAATAAATAAATGCTCAAAGACCTTATGCAACTTGCCAAATTTAGGTATGGAAGGGTTGTCGTGGTGACCTATTGGGTGAATCATTCCCCAAGTTAAGGAGTGTTTCCCAGGTGGACCCTTTCTAAGTCATGTGAAGAGTATGAGGTGGATGGGGGGTAATACTTTTGGGCATGTGGTTTCTTAACATACAAGGGCTCATATTGTCTCATTTATGGCTGCCTTTGTAGAGGGTGTGGTACCCTTCGTCCACGATGCATGATTTTTCCAAGCCCTTTTGCCATTAATTTAATAGAGCGTTCCCAAGTTGAAGCTAAAGTGGGACTTCTACCTAAGCATTAAAAACAATGCCCACCTTAACTCTACCTTGGTCACACTACGCTTGCCCAAGTTGAAGACGATGTGTGGGACTTCTACCTAAGCATGAAAAACATTGCTCACACACGCTCTACCTTGGTTGGCATGTTCAATTAGTTATTATTTTATGGGTACCTTAGTTTTTTGCGAGAAGCATTTCATTGTTCTCGAGATCCTTGGGCGAGCATTTGGAAGGCTTATGATTGGATTTTATCTTTTGCCGGCTACAAGCCTCTGGGCCTTTAGCCCCTTCTTCCCATGAAACGAGGTACAAGCCCTTCTTGGGTCAACGTGGCCCAAAAACCCAAAAGATGAGGAAATGAAGTGAAAGAAACAACGGAAAGTGGCAAGTATGTGTGGGAGTGGTACGATGAATTAGCAAGGAGACCCCCCAATAGCAACCCTTTCCCCAAGGGTGACCACTTACTAGGACAACAATGTCAACCACCAAGGTGAAATAAGGCAAAGAGCATAATTTCCAAGCAAACGTTTTCAAAATCAAGGAAGAACCCTTTGCAACATATTCAAATGCTTCATTTATTAAAATGACATTGACCACAACACCGGACTCGTTACCTCATGGAGAAAGACATGTTGTCCTCTGTGAGCCAAGTTGGTGTGGTGAATGGTGCAGCCATCGATCTCATGGTGATGGGTGGTGTGACGTGGGGCTCTGCCTACTGGTCTGTCTCTTAGTACTCCAAGTCTGCAACCTAAGGGCCTCGAGACATCATCTCCTTAGTTACCCCTAGAAATGGGGGGTAACAGTCCCCACACCCAACCTTTGCCCCACAAACTGCTAGTATGACAAAGGGTGCAAACTCCTTCATAAACACCTTCATATCGCTCTTTCGCACAAGCCCCCCTCTATTCCCCAAATATAGAGATATTACAAGCATCTCCTCCATCGCAAGAAAAACAATTTCCTTGCCACAAGGAAGCACGAACATTTTGAATCCTTCTACAATTCACCAAAATCTTTATGACATGGCCTTTTTCCCAACCATGTAGCTCTCCCACCCAACCTAGATTACCAATCATTGTTTTCATATAACACCTCCCATAATGACGTCCTTGGCCAACCCCCAATCAGCATTGCTTCTCCCTCTTGTCACTTATTCTTCCATGGAAACATTAGGAAAGTCATCATATTCATGAGCACCAACAAGGTCGTTGACAAGGAACGATTTCTAGTCAAGCTCCTCAAACAAGGTATTCACTCTCTCGACTTCCATATTGTTGGTTTGTTTAATCATGTTGTTTGTTCAAGGTTCCCTCCATCTTGGTATCCACCCCATTAATTGGGGATTACTTCAAACCCCAATGATTATAGGACCGTCGTGATTGGCATAGTTTTCATATGTAGTTATCAGATAAGCTAGAGAGGAGGCACCTCATCGCTTAAGGATAAGTAGCATTTTGCTAAGAATACCATTCCATTGACCACTTCTTCCCTTTCTGTTATTATTGAGGAGGCCCATCATCACTCTTCGAAAGTCTTTTGTTACTTTGTGGATTTTTGGAATGCATTTGACTCTATTCTAAGAAAGACCATACTCTATAGGTTATGTGACATCGGTATTTCAGTTGCTATCATGAGACTATATCAGTCGTGTTTGGTCGACTTTGCTTTGCTCATGGCCTCTCAGACTTCATTTGGAGCACCATTGGGGTCAAACAAGGTTGCCCCCTCTCACCAAAATGCTTTGGAATCCAGATTGATCACTTAGAGTTCTTTCTCGAGCACACACAAGGTGGCGAAAGTTGTCTTCTACACAACATCTTGATCTCCTTGCTTTTAATTGTCGACAATGTGATCCTCCTGGCCTCCTCACCCAAGGAGTTGCAAAGACAAATTGATACCCTATCCAATTTTTGTGACTTTCATCTCTTGAAAGTTAGTAAAACTAAGGTTATGATCTTCAACATATCTCAATGCGCTTCGTTCGAGTACCATGTTTACATCAAAGGGGATGAGATTGAGATTACCAAAACTTATAGACTTGGGGGTTTAGCTCTTAAGGCCTCAATTTAGTTTGAGGCATGCTTTCCAGCTCCAACTTCCCAAGGGATATGTTTCGCTTGCCCGACTCAAAAGACGGTGCTTTCAGCTTCGATTTTAGGATATCTCATCCAAGGTGCACCTCTTGGACACGATGATGAACCTAATGTACTTTATGGCTTTGTTATCCCCGATCTCTAGGGATAACTAGGAGATCATGTCTCGAGGCCCACAGGTCTTAGACATGGAGTACCGAGAGCAGGATCGACCTAAGCATGGCCCTGGAGAGCCCATCCTTCTTCTTCTTCGCCAGACTTGTCCTGATAGCAACAGCAGCTTCCATCACCATCGGCTTGGACTTGCATCAGAGAATACTCTTGCTCCATGAGGTAATTGGTCCAAGGTATCATGGTATGTGTCATGTTTGATCGTTATAACCTTCTTATTTATGCATCAGGTTCCTTACATTTCTGATAACTGCTTGGATCTTACACTAATCCACTTGACCATT
>JASDQU011403591.1:33574-50346 GCA_032191745.1 Picea mariana
TTAACCTTTAAATCACTAAGACCGTTACTAAGTTTTTAAATCACTCCAAATACACTACCTTCCAAAGTCTCCACATAACTGTTTTTTTAAATAAGAGATCATAACCAATGCCAACATCTCACAAATGCTTAGATATACCTACCAAGTAAATGAGATCAGCGCATCTTCTACTCATCTTTGCCAGAGTGAATATAATCCTTCAGATAGTGGCACTTGCTCCACCTCTTCCTTAAAGCTGGTATTTTTGTTTATATGACCCAGCATGTCATCTCCTCGTAATTTTGACAGTGATCACTTTACACGAGGACACTCATTTGTAGGACTGCAACTACAGCTAAGACTTCAAGTGCTTCTCTGGTTTTGATAGGCTATAGGGCTATAACTTGTGCTTCAACTCATGCTCCTCTTGTACCTTAGAGGATTCCTACCTCATGGATAGCAAACACAGATGAATATACTCACAGAATGAAGGAAGTGGAGGGTGATCTTTCTGTTTTTGTTGCTGCATGCTTCTAGAAGTTACTTGCAAAGATATTCACTTTGTTTTTCGAGAGTGCCAAATCACCTATGTTCGTACCACCACAGATGAACCCTACCACACTGATTGCAGTGTTGCCATTCTCATGTTTAACACACTGAATTTAATGCCGCCATTCTCATACTCAACAAACCATTGAAATTGGTAGATTAGCACTCGACATATACAGCTCCAAGATAGCAGATCTTCACCATCTTTTTCTGATATGAATTTGTGATGAATGGTGCAAATGTAAAAGGATTTCAACCAATAAACCGTACTTGGTCCCAAAAAATTTCAGACCCATAAAAGATGATGTGAACAGAAGCTAGAAATGTGTTCAGACGACTCACCTTGCGTTGCTTAAATATCTTTAACTCATCCAAACCCATTGAAGATCTAAGTCCCAGCACTGTCAACATGGCCCTACCGAAGATCAACATCCTTGGGAAACGCTTCTAGTCTAGAATCTTGAATGTGGAAAAATCACCATATGCATAGTTAGTATAAAGGAAAAAATGTGTTCTACAAAACCTTGACGTAAGATATTTACCACACAATCTTTCTAATGGGAACATTGACACATAATAATATCACAAAATAATACAATACACTTTCATAGTCGCAATTAGTCCACTCTACATGCAGCACACAGATCTCTATCACAACCTTACAGGCATACTAGTCGACGTATTTTTCACCAAGTGTTAGAAATTTAGATGGATTTCCAGCGTCTTTGCTCTAGCAGCAGCACTTTTCCATGATTTTCAGCTTCAGTAACATAGATATCCATGCCTTGAAACTTGTGACAATCGTAAAATGAATTTGACACCAATGCTCTAATACCAAATGTTGGTTTTAATAACTAGCAGTGAATATACACACACATATATGAAGCAAAGGACATAGGGAGTTTACACTCAAGAAACTCCCGAAGGGGAAAATTCTATTAATCAAACCATTCCCGTGTGTGTTTCTATTGTACAATTGGTTCCTTTTTATAAAATCGGTGACCATAACAACTATGTCATAATTAGATGTTTAGTTCAACCATATGCATAACTATCTGCAATAGTATCTCCTTAAATATTTCCATGAATCTCTAAATTGATCCTCATCCCTAACATCTCTCTTTTCTTCTCATCTTTAATTCATATGTAGACTTCTATGCTTGGTCTACATCATTACAAATCCTTCATATAATTTAGACATTATTCATGATTCACAAGTAGGAGTTCATCCTTCACATTGATCTATTTATGATAGCTATTTGAGGACATCCTTAGCGTAGGGATGTTTATAACTTATAACCACCACTGCACATATCTCTATGAGAGCCATACTTCAAGAGGTCATTTGTATGAAGGAAGGATCCCGTAGCCCAAATATAAACACATGGCACTAACCATTTCACAAGGTCAAAGAGTAGTAAAAGAGGTGCACTCTAGCATGAAGGGTGTTTAATGCAAGGATCGAGGAAGTTTTTAATGAGAACGACTCTGGCCAGATCCATTCTTTAAGGAGTTTGTTACATAGTTAAAAGTGTCACTATTAAGGGAGTTGATCCACTTGTTGAGGAATTGGTGAGGCATTAGAAGAAAATATCACTTTGGAAAACACATCGCATATGGCATTTATATGTTATCACAAAGAAGGAAGACTCCCTTGCTCAAATAAAGCATCAAACTCATAATCCAAGGAAGGAGGCATCCCCTTTGTTTGAGGAGTTAGTTACATCATTCCTAGGAGGAATGGTTTCCAGCTTGTGAGGAGCATTAATGGACCTATNAAGGGAGTTGATCCACTTGTTGAGGAATTGGTGAGGCATTAGAAGAAAATATCACTTTGGAAAACACATCGCATATGGCATTTATATGTTATCACAAAGAAGGAAGACTCCCTTGCTCAAATAAGGCATCAAACTCATAATCCAAGGAAGGAGGCATCCCCTTTGTTTGAGGAGTTAGTTACATCATTCCTAGGAGGAATGGTTTCCAGCTTGTGAGGAGCATTAATGGACCTATATTTAAATTTTAATTAATATCCCTTGGATAAAAGCATGGATCTAGGAAGTTCACATTACTTTATCATTAATCCTTGGAATAAATAGTGGATCTAGAACCACTTATTGCTATTTTGGGGAGAAGTTGTTGAGGAGGTTAAGGATGTAATATTGTAATGTTAATCCTTGGAGAAATTAGTGGATCTAAGAAATAAACTAATATTTTATTGTAAGGAGATGGAGCTTGAAGTGTATAAATGACCAGCTCTCTCCATTTATTTTCCATGGTTGGATTTGGGGACTTTTCCCTTTTGAGCTTTTGTTGAATATCTTGAAGACAATGGAACGTTAGAGTTTTCTCCCCTTGTCGCACATTTGCTTGGGTTTACTTGCTGAAGACTAAGACTGGAAATATTTTTATTAAATGGGTGTTGAAGGGAAAAAACATAGGTAACATTATTCCTCATCAAAAAGATTGTGCCTTTGTTAAGAAGATCTCAATTGTGGTTTATCCCCTTTTCATGTATCTTTCTGTTTATCAAGGAGATGTTTAATGTATATCTTTCATCCTAATCAAGAGTTAGCTACCATTCACATCTATCTTTGGTAAATGCACCGTCGCACTTGTTTTGAACTTCTCCATAATGTTGGTTTTTCAGAAATAATTTGCTGCATGAGTCAACAACAAGATAGGTTTGTTTGTAGCTTTGCATGAGCCCTTAGTGGTTGATGCTTGACTCCCCTTGCCCAATGGACTTAGACACTAGTCTTAATCCTCCCACCACTCCACTTGTAAAACCAATTTTACTAATGCTAACTCTTCTATATCACCTTGAGCCTCTTTGTAATAAGCTTTAGTAATCCTAAGTCAGGGAAGCCCCCCTTGAGTTGGAGAAGAGCCCACCTATGAAGTGAGAGAAACTTATTGTGGTGATATTAGATAACTTCTCCAAGTTGCCCTTGGATTTTCACCTTGTGGATTGGGACTTCTACACATTGGGTGAGAGTTCGAGTGGTGACAAGACGAACTAATAGGGGTTCGACAATGGAGTTGTTTTTCTCATTCATTGAAGGCAATCAAAAAGTAGTAGAGTTTCAGACTTGCACTAGTCAAAGGTTCTCGCAACATGGAGAATAGGTAGCAGACAAAGTATCAAAGCAAAGGAAGAAATTGACATTATAGCAATTAAGTCCATTGCACATTGTAAAAGTAGTATAAGAGCACCTTTGTGATCTAAATTCTTTGAAATTCAATAAGGAGCTGAGCAATCCATTTCTATGCTAGAGTTTTCCCACATTGGGTTTCTCTAGGGTAAATCCCTTGTGTCTATTGTGTTTGATTGTTGCTTATTTGCAAAGTTCTTTGCAATTAAATATACAATAACAATAACTCATGAGTCATAGTAGCATAAGAAACACAAAAGAGCAATAATTCAATTCAACATTATAATATCTACATTGGTGAATCATGACGGCCATATGCTATACAATTTTGAAACAATCATGAGGATGATGGATGAAAGTTTGTGGCCATTCGCCAACCATTTTATGGTCGCATATCTGAACAACATCCTCATCTTCAGGAAAACCCAAGAAGAGTATCTAAAGCACCAACAGGGATTGAGCAACTTGCGGAAACACAAATTATATACCAACCTGGATAAGTACTCATCCGACATGGAAATGATTAAATATTTGGGGTACATCATGGATGAGTGTGGAGTTCATGTGGATCCAACCAAGATACAAGTCATCCACAATTGGTCAGCCCCAAAGACACTAATAGAGCTTCGCAGATTCTTCGACCTCGCCATCTTTTATCACATGTTCATGTGGGGGTTCTCTCATATTGCTTGGCCCCTGAACCAAGTGACCAAGGCTGGAGCCAAGGCACACCTAAACAACATCCTCATCTTTAGAAAAACCCAAGAAGATTATCTAAAGCACATTTAGAAAGGGTTGACCACCTTGCGACAACACAAAGTATATGCCAACCTGGAGAAGTGTTCATTCAGCATGGAAAGGATTTAATATTTTGGGTACATCATGGATGAGTGTGGAGTTCCCATGGATCCAACCAAGATACAAGTCATCCACAATTGGTCAACCCCAAAAACACTAACGGAGCTTCATAGCTTCTTGAGCCTCGCCAACTTTTACCACGGGTTCATGTTGGGGTTCTCTCATATTGCTTAGCCCCTAAGCCAAGTGACCAAGGGTGGAGCCAAGGCTGACTTTGTTTGGGTTTGAGGTACAACAAAAATCATTTGAGGAGTTGAAACATTGCCTCTGTTCAATGACAGTCCTCATTCTGCCAAATCCATAACAATCGTCAAAATTGAGACAAATGCCTCAGATTATGTTGTCGGTGTAATCCTCACTCAGCATGGACATTTAATGGCTCATCACAATGAGACACTCTCTAACATGGTTCACAGATACCCCACCTATGACAAGGAGCTTTACTTTATTGTCTAGGCCTGTCGACAATGGAAGAATTATATTCTAGGAAAGAAAACAATCATCCACACCAACCATAAGCCTTTGCAATTTATACAAACTTAGGGAAAGTTGCAAAACAAATGCCATCAGAAGTGGTTGACGTACCTTCAACAATTCCACCTAAACATCAAGTACAAGAAGGGCAACACCAATGTAGTTGCAGACTACCTCAACCGACCTCTAGTTTTGGCACTGACAATAGTCCACAAATACTAAGGACACAAGACCTCAGAGTGGCCCTAGTTGTATGGTAGCAATCTTAACTTCACTGCTACATATAAGACATTGGTCATGTTATCACAATATCTAGCACCTTTGTGCAAAGCCTTTCACAAGGGCTAAAACAAGTGTAACATGGAAGTGTCACCACTATCACCTTAGCAATCACTTCCCTTGTTTTAGTGAAGGATGAAATCCAACACAAGGGAGGATTCCCTCGTAACCTCAAGGAATCCTATAGCAAGATGAGATCAAGTCTACAGCCTCCTATGTTAGTTACTCAAACACACCACCACTAGATCAAGATTTTCAAGGTAAGTATAAGGTGGTTTAATGAAGCAATTTCCAGATTTGTATGTGTGAAGTATCGAAGACAATTAATGATATCTAGCAAGTTAAAATAGGCCAAGGAGGTATTCCAAACACTGCAAATAAGAGAAAAAGCTATGGCTGTTGTAAAAGATGTATGAAAGATGATAATCTTCAGCAATGTATCAAGTTAAAACAGCAGCAATAAATTAACCCTCTAAACAAGTTAAGCATGCAATAAAACTAGGGATGAAAAATACAAGTTAAACTAGGGTTTTACAAACAATTACTTGCTAAAATGATAGGAGAGTATAAAAGCCCTAACCATGCAAGACGTCAAGCCCTAGAGTGCTGAAAATTGAATCAGAAATGCAACAAATGATGACAAGATACTCTTTAAGGTAAAAGATGCCAATCAAACCCTAGACGTCTAGCGTAATTATGACCGAAAATTGAAAACAAAGGTGAAATATGGACCTTGGATAAAACCCTAAGGTAGTCCACTACAAACCCTAGAAAATTGTTCCATGTCCTTTAACAAGCTTTTAAGACAATATCAAGGGAAGGTAGTACATTACAAACCTTCATAGGACTTTCATGATAGGAACTATTCAAGAAAAATACAAGGAAAAATGCATTATCACTACTTTGATAAGAGCATTCATACTTAATACATTCATAAATAAATCCACAAAGACTTAGAAAGAACACTTACTAGGTAAATCAATACTCATCCATGAAATCATCCATCAAACTTGAAAAAGCATCCATAGATCATCTCCCCAAGAAGTCACATGAGTTATTCATCCATAGGCAAAAGAGAAATAGAGAAGAGACAAGTAGTAGTAATCTTCCACAAGTAGTAATGATACAAATTAGGGAGCACTTCCTCTATTTATATGAGGAAACCAAGYGCTTCACCTAAATGAGGTAATATCCACTAAAAGCCCCTAAAAACATAAGAAATCCATGATACAAGGTGGRTAGGTCTAGGCCGACTCCCAAAGATGCCTCTAAAACAAAGATACAATGCAAAAACATGAAAACGTCCTCTAAAAATGCCACAAGTGAGTGTAGAAGGCTCATGAAAGGTGCTGTCATCTCCAAATGGGGTGTAAATGCTCCAAAAGTCATGTCTCTCCCCAAAAGGTGCAAAGTATCATCAAAAGTCATGTCTCCTCATCAAGAAGGTCACATCTCCTCATCAAAAAAGTGTCAATTGATCATATGATGTGCCAGGTCAGCTCAAGCAAGGGCATGACATCATCAAGTACAACGTCCCATCACATGTGCAACATCCTCAAGCTAGGGCATGATGTCATCAAGAGAAAAGGATCCATCACCTCTCCCAAGAGGTGTGCTATCATCACTAAATGCCACATCATCAAACCAAGCCTCAACATCCTCAAAGGGGTGTAACGTCATAGAGGGGCTCAATGYCATCTCTAAGTGACACATCAAGCTCATGGTGCAACATCCTAGATGCAAAGTGCAACATCCAAGGTCCAAGGTGTGTCAGAGGGTGTCAAGAGGTATGCCAAGTCATCATAAGGTCCAACACTCATCATCAAGGCTCCAACGTCCTCCATAYGGTGTCTAACGTCCTCCATGAAGTGCAAGAGAAGCATCACCAACCTCCTCCAAAGGACCATGTCTAAGTGTGCAGCATCATCAAGCAGAAGGTGAAATAATCAAGTGAGGCCAACCATCATGGACACAAGATTCATCATAACATAAAAATTGAATCACATTTTAATGCAAAAGCCACGTAAGTAGTTCACATTAGGTATCTTCTTCAAACTACACACTAGCTTATGACTTTATGTAATTTGCCATGTTTAAGTATGGGAGGACCATCATAGAACACTATTATGTGTGTCAATACCCAAGTAGAGGAGTATTTCCCAAGAAACCCATCAAAGTGTAAGTGTGAGTGAGTGATATGACCTGAGGTTTACTTCATGGTCATGGTGTCATTGACATGCAAGGCCACATGTGATGTTCATCTCCATGAGCACTTTTGTAGAGGGAGCACTTAATGCAATGAGTTACCCTTTCCTCGACATTGTTTCTTTCCACCCCTTATCTTKCCTTTTGATATTCATTTATTTACTTTGCAAGCCCCTTTTCAGGTTTATGCATTTATTGCATCGGAATAAGTTAATTAAGTCCTTTCTTTAGATATGCATTCATTGCATTAGGACTTGGGATGATGACCTCATAGTGAGGGGGTAGAGCTCAAGCTTWCTTGGCTTTTGATTTATCATTCATATCCTATTATTCTTCTTTTKCATTTTGAATTKATAACATGCTCTTTCCATTTTTTTTACATCTGCATGAACCTCGAGCATTCAAGCCTCTTCTTCTCATAGGAGAATGAAGTACGGACCTTCTTGAGATACATGTAACAACCATTCCCAAAAGATAGGACAACGAAAGGAAAATAGATGGAAAGTGTTAAGTATGGAAGTGTACGAGTACATTACTCCTATCAAGGCCTCCCAATAGTACCCCTTTTCCCCAAGAGCGACAACACTTGGCTAGAATACACATGATGGCCACCAAGGTGAAGCAAGGCAAAAAGCATAACTTCCAAGCATCATAATTCATTATCTGACTTCAACCCGTGATCCTTACCTAAATGCTCAATACATTAAATGGAACACTTTGTATGAAACAATGGCTAATATACCTCATGTGTGTTGGACCACCATCATCGGATGAGTATGTTGATCGAATGAGGTTAGTGATGATGAGGAGGAGGCATTTGAGGGGTTGTTGTATGTGGAGAATGTTGGTCGTCATCGTTGGGACCACTGTCTACAAAGCGAATCATGAAGAATGATTTCCTCTAGTTACCCCTAGGTGAGAGGGGGTAACAAGTCACGAGTAAACAAGTTTTAGACTTTCACCTCCAAGATGGACTTTTGTGTCATATGGGCCATATGTTCCTTCAAGCAAGTGTGAGAAAATGATTTGGGAGGTGCAATACAATCAAGCAGCAAGGCACTTCAGCATGGAGAAGACAGTGGCAATACTACAAAAGTACTTCTATTAACCAAAGCTCCAACAAGACATTAGTAGATATATCAAATCATGTGTTGTATATGCCATCACCAAACCTACAATCAAGAAACAAGGACTGCCCACTCCGAATAAGCCTTGGGAGTCAATCTCTATGGATTTTATGTCATGTGTGCACTGTGTCCTCAACCAAGCATGGCCACAGTTGTGTTTTTGTGTTTGTTGATCAATTCTCTGAGATAGCATTTTTGGCTTGTTATCACAGGATTTGTACTCGTGCAAAGCCCTCCACAAGATTCTCAAATCTTGTGTAACTATGGAAGAATCTACCACTATCACCTGAGTAGAGACTGCCCTTGTTTTAATGATGGTAGAAGTCTGTTATCGCACAGTTTGTAGCAAGGATAAAAGGCTAGAGATTGGAGAGGCAAACTAGTGTAACTGGAACCAATCCCACCCAATGTCACCAAAATGGGATGGTTCTTTMTGTTTAGGGTGGTAAGGCCCAGGGGAGACGTCCCCCGGTGACCTGGGGTTTTGAGAAGGCAAAGGATTATAAGAGAAGGATAATTCCCCCCCTCACAAGTCACCACCGAGCAAATAGTCCGGCTAAACAACCAATAATAAAGTAAAACCCCCAAAGAGATACACCTGCCTGAGACAAAGCAACAACAAACTGATATATGCAAGCTTGCTCAATGGGTTAGTACTTCATATAAATCAATGACTATTTGATACACATATAAGCAAATTGATAATAAATATTCACGAAGTCAATTTTTATAAAATAGCAATGAAAATTATGTCACTTCTTCAATAAATGTTGGAAAAATATGGCATTCAATGCAACAAATCAATACTTCATTCAATTAACGCCTTTAATCACCATTCAATTGCTTATAAAGAAAACGTTTAGCTACACCAATGATATTATAGCTAAAGATGACGGCAGCAATAGGTTAGTTAGGTTAGTTCCTAGGCTAGGGTTAGTAGTTAGGGTTTGATTCAAGGTTTTGAAAATGATTGTGATCAAGTTCACTTCAGAGCAAGAGGTCTTTAGATCAGTGCCTTAGGGTTAATGGAGTCAAAAGTGAAGGACGCAGGAGCTAAAGGATCCAAGATAGTACGACTAAGGACTAGAGGGAGAAGCTTTGAGGTGTTGCTAAAGCAAGGCCTCAAAGTCAAAATCCTAGGGGAGAGAGGCTCACCTTGGTGTAGGGGAACTAGGCCTCGGTGCTCTCTCCTCCTTCCTTAACTCAATGGCAATTGTGGCTAGCTGAAGATATAGCATAAAACCAAGACAACAGGGTTTGAGAAGCAAAGTGTTGCTACAACAAGGCTTCACCATCAAACCCTAAGAGAAAACGATTCTCAAGGTGTAGGGGAACAGGCCTTGGGACATCTTCTCCTTCTTAGCTCAGAAAAGGAAACGGCTAGCAAAAAGAAGAGAAAAGAAGAGTGTAGCTACGGCTAGGCTCTCCCCTCTTCAAACAATGGCTGAAAAATCTATTAATGGGGACATGAGACAAGGACCAATGATGTGTGCTTGTCACCTAGGGTTTATTCAGCAAATTTATAATACCATATGCAAGAAATAACAATACAACCATTCAATCAAGAAGTTTTCCAGAAATTCACTTACATATCACCAAGAAAAGCATAGCAAACCATAGTTGTAACACCTTCCACCAAGAGAAATGCCAAAATATGCCAAGAAAGTCTTCCTTCAACAAGTGCGCCTCACAATTTCAGCCAATAACCCAAGAGAGGGCGCAAATTTCATCCCTCACTAATGAGTGAGGGAGAGATGATGAAAAAATGAGAGTAAAAACCCTCAATATATACTGTATCAATGACCTAATTTTACTTTTAGGTCATAAAAAGGCCGACAAGGCCAAAATATTAAAAATCATATTGTTTTATATTAAATGACAAATTAAAAACCTAATCAAGCAACAGAAGGACGCCATCCCCTTTCTAGGGTGACGTTAGCCCCTTCTAGGGCAAATGCAGCCTCCAAGAGCAAAACGTTAGCCCCCCTTGGGCTTCTCCAAGCTGCCACATGTGCCAAACTGCCATGTCCATCTGCCAAAACGTCCATGAAGCAAGGATGACGTCATGGACCTCATGGGTGACGTCCTAGGCCTTCCAAGGCCAACGTTTCACTGAAAAGGACACAACCCCCCTAGGTCAAGCTCTACCAGGGTGCCCCTAGTGGAACGTCCTCCTCTTCTCCGATGCAAAGCCCCTGATCCATCTTTGTCCTGTCTCTGCCCCCTGATGGGGTCTCAACATCCATCTGATGGGATTTTCAGCCCCATGGAGGTCCAAACCAATCATCTCCCCATGTGTACCGGTCCAAATGGTACCTGTCTGTCGAGCATGATCCTGCATATCAACAGCTACGCCCTCCATGGGCTCATCAGTCACAGAGATCATAGCAATGTCAATCACATCTCATCATCAATATTATTAAACACGTGCATAAAATCCTTAATACATCAATCAAAGCTCAAACACATTACACAAGCCTACAATACACATTTTGGAAAAAATGACAGGGCATCCTATTTGGCTTAGTGTCCACTGGAAAAGGAAAGTTTCCAGAAGAGACCTCATCCAAGACATGCAAGTGGGTGATGTGGTCAAGGGATGCCCAAGCAAGTGGGTGCAGTGAGGGCAGAGGATGCAAAGCTTTACCTATGGGTGCCTTTGTAGAAGGCRAGTTGCACCTGTCCTGGATGCAAATCTTTCCAAGCCCATGCTTTTATTCTTTCTTTTTATTCTTTTATTTTTATATTGCTTATTCTTCAAGAGGCTAATCAGGGGGCACTACCCTGGCGTGGTGATAGCATTACCCACAAGTACTTTTGCAGAAATGGAAGGTTGGCTCGTGATGAGGCCCCCTTTCCCTTGGCCATGCAACCAAGAGTCACTACCCTGGTGTGGTAACCAGCTGGCGATAATGTCATACTGCTAGGTACCCATGGACCTAATAGGATGGCTCGAGATGAGACCCCCTATCCTCTGACTAGGTCTTGTTTTGTTATTTTTACGGGTCCCTCTTGTTTCTTGCTAAGAAGCCTTTTATTGCTTTCTCGAGGATCCCTAGGCAAAGCATCTCGAGGTTTTATTCTTAGGCTTTTATCTTTTGCCAACTTGCTTTTACCTTCTGGGCCTTTAGCCCCTTCTTCCCACGAGGTAAGGTGCAATCCTGTAAATAGGTCAACACATTGCCCAGACAAGTGGAATGGGATAGGTGAGCGGGAAGCAAGATGAAAAAGTCGCGTGGCAATGGATTTTCAGAAATACCCCCTAGTGGCAAACCAAAACCTAAGGACACGGGCTTACTAGGGCATCCTATCAATCCCCCCAGACATGGTCAAGTGGGCAAGTGTAAGATCCAAGCATTTGTTAGAAACAAAAGGAATCAAATACACATATTCAAGGGTTTTGATGATCAAAGTGACACATACCATGATACCTGGACTAATTACCTCATGGAGCAAGAACCATCTCTGACACAGGACCAAGCCAATGGTGATGAATGTTGTTGCTGCTGACAAGATAAAGGTGCTGGAAGAAAGAAAAGTTGGGCCCTCCAGGGCCATGCTAAAGTCAATCATGCTCTCGGTACTCCATGTCTAGGACTTGTGGGCCTCAAGACATGATCTCTTAGTTATCCCTAGTTATCCCTCGAGATAATTGTTGGAAGTTGCATTTAGGGTTGCGACGCTCAACAAAGCCGGTAGGGCCTATTGACCGCCTCTTCAACTAGGGGTCAACTCCATGTAGCATGAAGATATGCATCAACAGATGCAAACATGTCGAAGACTTTCTAGCTCTACAGGACATTTTTTTGCTTCAGCACACAGTTTTGTAAGCGGGATTTATGCACCCCTGCACAGGTTTATAATGTAATAGGTCTACATGGATCATGTTAGATCAGTTGCCTTAGGGTTTCTTCATTAGGAGAGTTCCTTTCACTGAGTGTTTTTTATCCTCAGGAGGTTAATGTGGCCTAACCAACCGAGTTAATCTCCCTTGAGTTTTTCACTCCCACTAGCAATAAATCCTCCAAAGTGGTGAAAGGCGTTCTAATGAAGTCATTCCTAGGTAGCTAGTGTTTAGGAACGTTGTAAATGACCATGTAAGACAACATGCAAAATTTCACGGAATTCCGTCAAGTCTAGCTAGGTTTTTTTTTAAGTTGGGAATTAATTAATTAATTCTGGGTAATTAATGTAAAACTTATGTCCCGAGATTTTTGATAGGGGTATTTGAACTCAAAAGAAAGATAATGAGACCCCCTACACCCGTGGACCAAGTTTCAACTCAATCGGACAAGTTTTGCTAGGTTTTTTGTCCACTTAGGAGTTTTTTCAAAAAATGACAATTTTAATTGCCAAACCCAAGACATGGGAAAATGTAAATTTTGTAATAGTGGTCAAATAAGGTGAAATAAATGATAAATAATGATGAGAAGGACCCCACCTAACCCATCCTAAACCTTTACCTTACCCTTAACCCACCTTTTAATTTTATTTTTAGCTTACGTCCCCCATTTGGGTAATACGTCCCCACTCCACGCATCTACTTGATAATTCATTTTTAATTATTGGGTGAGGGCCCCTCATGAGGTGCACCTTACCCTCCACATCCTTTTTGAAGTGTGACACACACACTCCCCCACACTCCAAGAGCATGGACTCCACACTCTTTCTAACCTCACGCTTTCCCCTCTCACCCTCACGCATTTCCTTTAACTCCATGGAAACATCTTTTTTTAATTGGAAGGTTGCTTTGAATAATGTGTGGGTCTCTTCCACCAATCGCTTACCTTTGGGGAGTGTGCCAACACACTCCTCCTACCTCATGCATTCCTCTTACACTCACGCTTTCACTTGGGAATAAGATGGAAACATCACACCTGAAAGTGGAAATCTCAAGCTTTGAAGTGGAATTTGCCTTGGATGCATGCGTGGGTTTCCTCCTCTTGCCAAATTCGTCCCTTCCTCCCTTGCTTTATCCTCAGCCAACTAAATTACTTGCCATTTCCCCTCACCCTAAAATCTTACTCTCTCATTGGCTCGTTTTCATCTTTGAGTTGTCTTCACCTTTGGATCTTTGACAAGTGTTGAAGATCCAAGAGGGGTCTCTTGGTCTCCCAAGGCTATTTAAGAGACCTCTCACTCCCTCATTCAACACCATTCTTCACAGTAATGCTATGCTACCAAATTCTCTCCATCCCTCTCTCTCTCTCTCATTACTTTCACATTGCTTCACTGGTTTTGCTATTGAAGAGCTTGTAGCAGCATTGTTGCTACAACCTCTTCCCATTTGATAATACAAGGAACAGCTTTGGAGGAAACTGTGGCATTCAAGATTAGTCTGGATGTGCCACTTATTGTGAGGTGATATCATTATGAGTCTTTATGTGTTTTGGTCAATAGTTGCTCAAGTAAATTAGTTTACTAGGCTAGGTGAGGCTTATAATAGAAACTATGTTGTATTATCTATGCATGTAGGATATTATCTATTGTTCCATCTCACTTTTGGTTTAAGTTTTGCAGATTATCTCTATGGAGTTGTTGGGATAGGTTCAAGGACGAATCTACCCTCATCTTCACTCAAACTTCATTAGCATTTTCTGTCCTTCCTCCTCATTCTTTCACATTCAGTTTTTGGTATATAACATGCTTAGATAGGTCATTTAATCAAATATTAAATTCTAGTTTTTAGATGGGTAGAGTTTCTGTTGAAAAAAAGAAATCTCGTAACTTTGTTGAATGTGTTGCAGCTCAAATCAGCAAGCAATAGCTCGCTGATTTTTGCAAATTCTTACTAGGACAAGAGGGCATGCTACCCAATTTCAAGCACAACACACCCTCAAAATAACTACTTGAAGTGGTAACAGTTTCTCTTGTTTTTCTTCTCTCTAAAATACTGTAAACGCAAGCCCAAAGGAGTTATACCCAAGCGGCTTGTCTTCCCATCTGAGTCTTTACTTTGCATGCTTTAGTTAGATTTCCTTTTTGTTTTCAGATCTTAGCCTAGCTAGTTTAATCATTGATATCTACATGCATGCTTAAAGTAAAATTATCTAGATTAGACCCAACATAACATATGCTAGCTTAGAGCTCGTGGTGGTTTAGATTAAATCTTTATTTTCCGTTGCATGCAAGTTTCAATTTCTCTAAACTTTATCTTACACATGCGCATGCTAACACCAGTTTCATAAAGACGTAGAGTAATCATCTTTTACAATTCCGCAAGTTACTTTCAGTTCTTACACTTCATATATGTGATCTCATAATCTAAGAACTTAATCATTAATTCCGGTTTTGGGTCCCTAAGGCCCTTTCCGGAAATTAAAATTTTAACTTGCAAATCTATTGGTTCAAAGGCTTCAGCCTTCATTTTTACGGTTTTCAGTTTCACAAATCAATTTCAGTTCTTGACATTTACATGCAATAATCCCAACTTAAGAACTTATTTTGCAACTTCATTGTTTAAAGGCATCGGCCTTCTTATCTTTCAGCTTTAATACTTTAGCCACTTTTGAGCAAGCTACAAGCACTCAAACACACAATGCAATACTTTAGCTCATAGGTCTAAAATAAATTAATTAGACTTAATAGGACACCATAACTCACCATCTTCGCCATTTAAAACGGGATCGGAGGAAGGCAACGGAAGGTGCTAGGTCGGGGACGATCTCACGACGTGTGGCGTCCTTTCCAAGAGTACTCTGATATTAGCGCTGACCTGTGAAGCTAGAGTAGGCCTCATTGCCTCACTTCTTGAGCATCCAGCAGTCACTTGGTAACTAGGGGAGGAGAGTTTTTGGGTTGACACCTAGATAGGGCTAAAATTAATCTTACATTAATCACTTAACTTAATCCTTAGTCTACAACATCTGCAATATAATCACACTTGCAAGCTCACTGATCTCATTGTCTTTCAATTTACATGCAAGTTATCTTTTATGTGTTGTAGAATAATCACCTAAGTGGTTACATCTTTTCATCTATCTTGTATCCCTATATCTGTGGTGTGATCCTTCAAGAAGTGGGCATCCACCTGGAGGCATTCTCTTGACTGGGTCTTGAGTGCTTTGCGTCTTTCGGCCATTGAAAAGCAGTCCAATAGAATTCTATCTGTTGTGAGCATGCTTGGCTTGATGTGTTGATCATCTTTTCGTCTTTGATTATCTTCTTTTCCTGCACATTTCAAGCACTTGTTAAGATCTTGTATCTATTGTATCTAGCTTAGTCACAATCTGTATATCTTAGGCTCTCTTTCGGTATATCTTGTATCTAATCTAGTTTAGCTTGTATATCTCATATATTCTTTGTATCTAGTTTATCTGTCTTGTTATAATTTTGTAGTCTTTGTAACTTGTAATTATCTTGTAACGAACATACCCTTAACTTAGTTGACCCCTTGCCCAATCTTAGGCACTAGTCTTAGTTGCCCTAGGAAAAGGTCTGACTTTCATACTTAGATAATTGCATCTTGCATTTGCTGCTTAACATCATAGGCTAGATTCTCCCTGATCTTTTAACCAATTAAAACCAACTCCTAGAACATAAACGTTAATCTCATCTAGTAACTAGGGTCTACCCCCCTTGGCTTCCCTAGGAGTTAGCCTAGACGGAAGAGGTTCAAGTCAAAGTGACAGAGTGGACTTTGAACCTAGGCATTGTGCCTCCGAGGACACATTAAGTGAGCGGGACTTAGCTCACGTTTGCAAGTGTGTATAAGGACGGCAAAAGGGCCAGAGCAAAAGAAAGATGTTGCAGAAAGACTGAAGGTCGCTGCAAAGGAAGAGAAGGACGTTGCAAGAGGGCAACAGGATGTTGCTGCAGAAGAGCAGAGGAACGACCACGGAACTCCATTGGCAGGAGATGGGTCGTCAGCCTGGAACTGGGCAGATTTTATGCCCTATATGTAAATCGAGTCAATGTCATTTTCATTGATGTAATAAAAGTGATTTGATTTATGGAATCACTTGTTGAGTCTAGTTAATGTTAATTCTAGGTTGTTTGTCATTAGTCAATTGATGTAAGGATGTAGTCGATTGATGTAATAAACCTTTTGGGGACCAAAAGGTCTTTAGTGGGAAGGCGTGATCCAAATTCGGATCCAGGAGCTTAATGGGGCTCAGAAACGCCTAAAAATCAATGTTCTCAGAAT
>JASDQU011403592.1:0-15269 GCA_032191745.1 Picea mariana
GTTATAGCTTGCAAAACAGAGGTTGTAGCATCATTATGAGTTGGTGCTCATAAGTATGATAATGTACAGAATGTAAAGATTACTTATCATATAAAGAAGAAGAGGTTTTTACCCTTTATGGGTTTTCTCAAGAAATATCTGTCTCTGTATATTTCATATGTGTGAATGATGCTTAATGTTCTATTGCTTACTTACCTGCATTATTGTGATTGTCATTCAGTTCTCTGCAAAGAGTTTAAAATAAGCATAATGTTTTAAGCTCAGTAACAACTGATTCACCCCCCCTCTCAGTTGTACAACATGGAGTCTATCAAGAAACCCTGAGTAGTGAAACTTCAATCAGGGAACAGGGGAAAACACCCCTATGGGTACACCAGGGTTTACAATCTAGGCAGATCACAACCATCTAAAATTCTCCCACTTTTCTAACTACCCAAGCATATCTCGGACTCATATATGAAAGACAAAGTGAGAAGGATCAGGTAACTGTACCTTACTCTGCGTCCGGTCTCGATCCTCTCATGCTTGATAGCTCTGCTGACTGCAAGCCTCCTCCGAAGTATTTATTTTATTGATAATACAATGTTCAGTTACAACAAGGTCGACTACTGCTCCAGTAACCTAGTCCAGGGTCCTCTTCAACAAGCTCTAAGTGCACCTCCGCGTATGTTTCTCCTCTCAACCTCTCTCTAGGGAAAAGGAATGGGTTTATGATGGATGAAAAAGGGGAAAATGGGGAATTCTAATGCAATTCTCACAAGATGGCTGCAATTTCTTGGGGAAAGGAGGGGATGTGAAACGGGTATATTTTCACTGTTCTTATGCTTATATTTAGAATGAGACCCCAACACCTCCTTTTATATGACAAATGGATGGTTATTCGGTTGGGTCATGGGCTATAGGTGGTGGATCAGTTGGGAAACTACCCAACAGCCCATAATCTCAACGAATTCCTTGCAACTTTTTAATTTTTGCAACTTTTGCATGTATATGCAGGCTGTAATGGTGCGGCTAGCATGCATATGCAGGTTGTAGTGGTGCATTCGGCATAGATACGCGGGCAGTAGTGGTGTAGGGTGCATACATCTTCAAAAAATGAGTTTTTAAGAAGAGCAACTCAGTGATGGCTTGGAAAAAATAGCAGGTAAGAGGGCCAAGTTCTAGGTATGCATGTATCGAGCAATTTATGGTTATAACAGGGACCACTGGCAGTGATAGGCTTTAGCGGTAGTGAGATTAATTTCTATTTTCTCGCAAACTTTTGACATTCATTGCATTCCCTTACTATGGTAAATACATCATAGAGGATGGTGGGACAACAATAACTTGCCTTTAGGATATTGAGGGATGTGGATTTCCAACGCTAGCATCCTCCAAAAAATCCCCTGTGCATATCTGTTGTGACTTGTTTAGATTCATCTACATAAAGACATTTTAATAGGATTCTAGCAAGATCCCTCCAATACATGTTCTTATTTAAAATGCATAATTTTACAGACTTTAATTTGAGAGGCATAGCCTTCATTTTTTTCAAATCTGGTTGGCATTCTAGATGCCCCAGAAAGTAAATAACATCTCTATACCAAGGTGAATAAGAGTAGTTTTCAAATACCTACATCATGTCCTTTTGAAACTGTGTCATGGGGGCATCTAATTGGGTGAAGGTCTGATGTAATTCTGGCACCTTACAGTCTGACTCTGATAACAACTTGGCAAGTCCATGTCCCTTAATCAACCTGGTGGGTTTTATGTGTAGGCCATACTCCAATAATTTGAAAATAAATTTCCCTCTCTTCCCTTCAATGTCTAGCTGGACTAGGATATCTTTCACATTGCTTCTACCTTCAAAAATTCTTTAGTCATCCATAAGAAATATAAACCCAAGAATCCCAATAAGAAACATCCTCGCCACAACAAGAAGCAACATAAAGGTCCCAAAACCACTTAGACAACTTTTTCTCCTAATGGTGACAAAGGAGAAAAATATAAAAATAAGAACACTGATAGACATTGCAAATTTTGTGATAAAGATGGTCATTAAGATTCCAAATGTTTCAAGAAGATAGCATCTTTAGAAGCAGCAATGAATAAGAACAACATCAGTATTGATTCTACTTCTTCTTCTTCTTCTCATGGACATGCACTTTCTACTTCTGGTTTCTCCTTTAATAAAACTTCTACTTCTACTTCTGATGAGTGGCTTATTGATTCCAGATCATCTTATCATATGGATAAGGATAAAGGCATGTTTTCTTCGCTAAATGAATATAACACCAAGAAAATATTTGTTGGTGATGATAGATCTCTTAGTGTTGTAGGATCTGGAGTAGTTCAAGTAGAAAATGGTCATTTCAATGATGTATTATGTGTTCCAAGTCGTTCTTGTAACCTTCTATCAGTATATCAAAACACTCATTCAGGTGAAGGTAAAACTGTCGAGTTTTCACCTCACTAAGTTATAATCAAGGATCTAAATGATCCTAAGAAGGTTCTTGCAACTGGAATTGTTGATGATATTACCAGGTTTTACAAGTTTGACAACTTCGAGTCATCATCGTTTTTATCAGTTTTTGTTGCTCATAGCATTGACTTGAGAAAACTTTGGCATGAGCGGTTTGATAATCTAAACTATCAATCATTGCAACAACTATTTAATCAACATATGGTGATTGTTCTTTCTCCTATTTCATGCAGATATGGTGTTAGTGCCGATTGTGTTCTCGGAAAACATCATCGGAATATTTTGACAAATGTGCCTCTTGGCATGCCTCTAGCCCTTTGCATCTTGCTCACAGTGATTTTTGTGGTTCACTTTCTTTTCCTTCTTTTTCTGTGTGCAACTATTTCTTAACTTTCATTGGTGACTTTTCCATTTGTACTTGGGTTTACTTCTTAAAACTTAAGAGTGAAGTTTTTTACAATTGTTTGGCCTACAAGGGCCTTGTAGAAAAACAATTAGGACATCAAATTCAAAGGTTAATAACAGATAATGGAGGTAGATATGTGAACAATAATTTTATAATTTATTGCACTACACAGGGCATCCAAATGCAACACACTATTCCATATACACCACAACAAAATGGTGTGGCTGAGAGAAAGAACCACACATTAAAAGAAATGGCTAATTGTATGATCCAATCTAAGGGACTAAGTCTAAAGTATTTGACAGAAGCCATCAACTATGCAAATTACATAGTAAATCGCATTCCCAGAAAGGATCTTAAAAATATAACACTAGAAGAATCTTAGACTAAAATTAAACCAGATGTAAGTCACTTTTGTGTATTTGGCAGTATAACATGGGCTAATATTCTTGATGATAAAAGGAAAGCATTGTAGCCTAAAAGTGAGAAGTCTGTATTTATTGGTTATTCTGAAGATGTCAAAGGTTATAGACTTCTTCAACCACATTTTAATGAAATTATTATTAGAAGAGATGTTAAATTTGATGAAAAACTCTTGGCCTACAAGCCCAATTCAGCATTTGTGGTTTCTTTGGCCTGCGAGCCTAATTCAACGTTTGTGCCTTCTTCGGCCTATGATCCATCTTCATATTTTGTGATTTCTTTTGTTTTGGTTTCTTCTTTAGATGGTTACAGTGAGGATGAAAATTTTGATGCAATTCTCACAAGATGGCTACAATTTCTTGGGGAAAGGAGGGGATGTGAAATGGGTAGAGTTTCATTGTTCTTATGCTTAGATTTCGAATGAGACCCCAAAAAGTCCTTTTATATGAAAAAAGGATGGTTATTCGGTTGGGTGATGGGCTATAGGTGGTGGATCAATTGGGAAACTACCCAATAGCTCGTAATCTCAACGAATTCCTTGCAACTTTTTAATTTTTGCAACTTTTGCGAGTATACACAGGTTGTAATGGTGCAACTAGTGTACATATGTTGGTTGTAGTGGTGCAGTCGGTGTACATACGCAGGCAGTAATGGTGAAGGGTGGTGCAGTCAGCGTACATACGCGGGCAATAATGGTGCAGGGTGTGTACATCTTCAAAAAATGAGTTTTTAAGAAGAAAAACTCAGTGATGGCTTTGAAAAAATAGCAGGTAAGAGGGCCAAGTGCTAGGTATGCATGTATGGAGAAATTTAGGGTTATAACAGGGACCACTGGAAGTGATATTATTTAGGGGTAATGATATTAATTTATATTTTCCCGCAAAATTTTGGCATTCATTGCATGCCCTTATTGTGGTAAATACATCATAGAAGATGGTGGGACAACAGTAACATGACCTTAGGATATTGAGGGATATGGATTTCCAATGATGGCGTCCTCCACAAAATCCCCTGTGCATATCCATTGTGACTTGTTTATATTCATCTTCATCAAGACATCTTAATAGGATTCCAGCAGGATCCCTCCAATACATGTTCTTATTTAAAAACTATAATTTTACAGACTTTAATTTGAGAGGCCCAGCCTTCATTTTTTTCCAATCGGGTGGGCATTCTAGATGCACCAGAAAGTAAATAACATCTCTATACCAAGGTGAAGAAGAGTAGTTTTCAAATACCTACATCGTGTCATTTGGAAACTGTATCATGGGGTCATTTGATTGGGTGAAGGTCTGATGTAATTCTGGCACCTTACAGTTTGACTCTGATAACAACTTGGCAAGTCCATGTCCCTTAATCAACCTGGTGGGTTTTATGTGTAGGTCATACTCCAATAATTCGAAAATCCATTAACCTCTCTTCCCTTCACTGTCTAGCTGGACTAGGATATCTTTCACACTGCTGCTACCTCCAAAAATTCCTTAGTCATTCATAAGAAAGATAAACCCAATAATCAAAATAAAAAACATCCTCTCCACAACAACAAGCAACATAAAGGTCCCAAACCCACTCAGACATATTTCGCTCCTAATGGTGACAAAGGAGAAAAATATAAAAATAAGAAGACTAACAAACATTGCAACTTTTGTGGTAAAGATGCTCATGATGAGTCAAAATGTTTCAAGAAGATGGTAGATTTAGAAGCAGTGATGAAGAAGCAAAGCATCATTGTTGATTCTACTTCTAATTCTTCTTCTCATGGACATGCACTTTCTGCTTATGTTTTCTCCTTCACTAAAAAATCTACTTCTTCTTCTGATGAGTGGCTTATTGATTCTGGAGCATCTTATCATATGGATACAAATAAAGACATATTTTCTGCTCTAAATGAATGTAATACCAAGAAAATATTTATTGGTGATGATAGATCTATTAGTGTTGTAGGATCTAGAGAAGTTCAAGTAGAAAATGGTCATTTCAATGATGCATTATGTGTTCCAAGTCTTTCTTGTAACCTTCTATAATTATATCAAATCACTCATTTAGGTGAAGGTAAAACCGTCTAGCTTTCGCCTCACTAAGTTATAATTAAGGATCTAAAATATCCTAAGAAGGTTCTTGCAACTGGAATTGTTGATGATATTACCAGGTTGTACAAGTTTGAAAAATTCGAGTCATCATCTTTTTTATCAGTTTTTGTTGCTCATAGCGCCGACTTGAGAAAACTTTGGCATGATTGGTTTGGTAATATAAACTATCGTTCATTGCAACAACTATGTAATCAACATATGGTGATTGGTCTTCCTCCTATTTCCAAATATGGTGTTTGTGTCGGTTGTGTTCTCGAAAAACATTATCGGGATAGTTTTGACAAATGTGCCTCTTGGCATGCCTCGGGCCCTTTGCATCTTGCTCACAGTGATTTGTGTGGTTCACTTTCTTCTCCTTATTTTTCTGGGTGCAACTATATCTTAACTTTCATTGGTGACTTTTCCAGATGTACTTGGGTTTACTTTTTAAAACTTAAGAGTGAAGTTTTTTACAATTGTTTGGCCTACAAGGCCCTTGTAGAAAAGAAATCAGGACATCAAATTCAAAGGTTAATAACAGATGATGGAGGCGGATACGTCAACAATAATTTTATAATTTATTGCACTACACAGGGCATCCAAATGCAACACACTATTCCAAATACACCACAACAAAATGGTGTGGCTGAGAGAAAGAATCGCACATTAAAATAAGTGGCTAATTGTGTGACCCAATCTAAGGGACTAAGTCTAAAGTATTCTACAGAATCCATCAACTATGAAAATTACATAGTAAATAACACTCCCACAAAGGATCTTAAAAATATAACACCAGAAGAATCTTAGACTAAAATTAAACCAGATGTAAGTCACTTTCGTGTATTTGGCAGTATAGCATGGGCTAAGATTCCTAATGAGAAAAGGAAAGCATTGTAGCCTAAAAGTGAGAAGTGTGTATTTGTTGGTTATTCTGAAGATGTCAAAGGTTATAGAATTATTCAACCACATTTTAATGAAATTATTATTATAAGAGATGTTAAATTTGATGAAAAATTCTTGGCCTACAAGCATAATTTGACATTTGTGCCTTATTTGGCCTACGATCCTAATTCGTTGTTTCTTCCTTCTTCGACCTGTGATCCATCTTCATATTTTGTTCTTTATTTTGTTCTGGTTTCTTCTTTAGATGATTATAGTGAGAATGAAAATCCACCTCCACCTACTCACCTTCCTCCAGATGAGTCCTTTGAACCTGAACTAGCACCAGCTCCACCACTTCCTAGATGGGTCCATTCAACATGAGAAGAAGATGGTGATATTTTCAGTGATGCTTGGATCAGCATCAGACATGTTCATAGTTCCAACGAGCCTCCTCTCTTTTGGCTCAAGTTTTAGAGACTAGTGATCCAAAGACATTTGTCGAAGCTTCAGGTCATCCATATTGGGATACACCAATGAATGAAGAGTATCGTTCTTTAATGGAAAAAGATACTTGGGATATTGTACCTCTTCCAAATGGAAGAAATCATGTCAGATGTAAATGGGTCTACAAAAATAATCATGTCAGATGTAAATGGGTCTACAAAAATAAGTATGCATCAGATGGAAGTGTTGAAATATGCAAGGCTCGGTTAGTTGCCAAAGGATTTTCCCAAGTTGATGGAATTGACTATAATGAAACCTTTGCCCCTATAGCCACAATGAATTCCATCCACCTTGTTCTTTCCCTTGTTGCCTCACATAAATGGGAGTTCCATCAGATGGATGTTAAATACGCCTTCTTGCATGGATATTTGCAAGAAGAAATCTACATGGAACAATCTCCTGCCTGTGTCTAGAATGAATCTAGCCTTGTTTCTCACCTTAAGAAATATTTTTATGGTCTTAAGAAAGCTCCTTGAGATTGGTATGCCAATTTGGACAGATTTCTTATTGCCACTGGATTCTCTAGATTCTATTATGATCCTAATGTCTATACCAAGAAATTAGGAAGCCATTTCATATTCTGTGTCCTTTATGTTGATGACCTTATTTTTACAGGTAGTGACTCAACTTTTAAACCATGTGAAAACCAAACCTAAGAAGAAATTTGAAAAGACAGACTTAGGATTTTTGCATTATTTCCTTAGCCTCCAAGTTTTGCAAACCAATGAAGGAATATTTCTTTCCCAATCTATGTATTATTGTGAACTTCTTCATTGATTTCACATGGACGATTGTAAATGAACCCCTTCTCCCTTCAATTCTGGAGTCAAGCTTTCTACCACGTATACTTCTCCCAAAGTTGATGCCACCTTGTACCGTCAATTAGTTGGTAGCCTCTTATACTTGACTCATACCCGTCCTGATCTTTCCTTTGATGTTGGTCTTGTTTCCCGGTATATTCAAACACACCATGAAATCCATTGGAAAGAAGCTAAAAGGATACTTCTCTATGTTCGTAGTATGCATTTGTAGTTAGGAACATTTGTAGTTACCCTCGAACCTCAAAATGTTCGAGGGGAACTTAGTCAGCATGGGAGGCCAATGTGGATAGTGAAAAATTGGATCATTTAACAACCTTGACAAGTCTAGAAAATGTAACGTCGCCAGAAATGGTAGCTTGGGTTGAGTACTATGTATAGGAAAAAGGGAGCCTGGATTTTGACCAGCACCAGGTTGCCAGGAAAAGTTGGGCTACTGAATAGGGTTCTGGTAAATACCACGGCCTTGGCCAACATATGGGTACTGCGTTTGTTATGAAAACATTGGTTGATTCCCATAATTGGACATTGAGGGCTAGGCAGGGATTTCTCCATGCGTTGTGTTCCAAAGATTCTCTAAAGGGTTTCCCCCTGCTGATCCAATGAAAATAGGTACTATGCATTTCTTGGGGTTTCATTGACCATGGAAGAGGTTTCCCCTGGTCGGAATCCCTGACGAGGGAAATGATCCTTGCCATAGATTCTAGAGTCCTTGTGAGGAAAAGACTCTTGTGTTTTCCCCCTGTGTAGGAATAGTACCCTGCACAGGATTATGTTGTCCAAAACCATGGTTTCCCTCGATCGAGATGCTAATTGACAATAAAGAGTTATTACAAAATGCATCGAACAAAGAGAACGAAATAGAACCCACTAGCATGGTGTAGGAAGACAGTCCTAGATTGTCTTCTCCAAACAATCTGTAGTTATGTTCGGCCCGACTGGGTGCTGGGGAGCACCGTCGAACGAGGGGCATGAAGAAGGTATATGACCCCCACCGTAAGGGATATAATTATAGGGGGCTTGTGATGTGTTACCCTTGGGAGGAAAACTTGTATCAAAAGTGGCTCCAACAAGTCAATGATCGGAATGTTAAACGGCCCGAGAGATTTCGCTCCAAGGTAAAAATTAGTCAGTTCCTCTAGATTCGAATGTTATCCTCTCAAATATGGATTGGGCATAATTTCCTATGGCACGGTCGCTTCAAATGACCCTTGTTGGTCAATTATTCACCGTAATGGTGGCGATGGTGGCTCCAATGTAACCAATGACAGACCCTCAATACTTCATGACCATCAGAGCTCTTGATCTTCCACTTTGTGAGAATATCAACCAAACAGTAAGGATTTTACTAACTTTTGAAATCAATAACACACTAGAAAAGTTCCTACAAGATAAAGAAAGAAAAACACTATCTATTTGGAAGAATAGTTACGCCATCCAACAATAGAGAAACTTACTGATGCAAGTGAAACTTGAACACTGAAGCACCCTCTAGGTATATTTTGCAAAGTGTGGCCCGAAATATGCCCTAGGTACCATGGTATACCCCTACAGTCACCTATGTAAGTCCCTAGAATAAAGGAAACTAAGTTGCCATCTCGCGAACAATCACTAGGTGGGTATAGTTGACAGTCGGGTGGACCGCAATGAGAAGGGTAACAAGCCCAAAACCTATCGAGGGTATCGAGAGAAACTGGTCTGGAAGACAACTGAGGGTCCCGAATGGATTCGGGGTCCATGAAGATCCGTAGGAAAATGAAACCGATAGTATCCCACGAGAAGTCCTCAATATGCATTACCCACTACACTTGGTCCGAATTTGGAGGGGTTATCTCTGCTACCTTTCCACACGTGACCTTGTGTTTAGCCCTTGTGTTAGAGGGGGGTCCTAGATTAACTTTCATGTTTAATGGAATTTTTAGACTCCCTATCTCTGACTCCAATGTTTGTTTATAAGCCTTCAAGAGTTTCCTCTCCAACCTAATTCAAGGCTCTAGCCTAGACTAGTTCATTGACTCTACAAACATAAAGTCTAGTTAATTTTAAATTAGTCTTCATTTTTAATGGCTTTTTTTATGCCAAGGAAATGGAAATGACACTAGTGATGTTCCTTGAGAGACAAAAAATAGGAAAAGTAAACGAAACTGAAATAAAAATTACTTCTAGTTAACAATAAAGATTTGCAACTAACTCTTTAACCAACTTTTCATAACAAACTATTTTCAAAATCTTTAACTAAAAATGAAATTTCAGTCGACTACGAGCTACTTCAATTATATAAAATTAGTTAAAGAACTTAAAAAATGAACTCCTTTTTCTTTTCAAGTAAAATAACAAAACCCTAACTACTTTACCAAACTAAGAACTGAAATCTTTTTCTATTCTTTTTTTCATGCTTCAAAAAAGAATATGGCAATTCTCACAATATGGCTGCAATTTCTTGGGAAAAGGAGGGGATGTGAAATGGGCCAAGTTTCACTGTTCTTATGCTTAGATTTAGAATGAGACCCCAAAAAGTCCTTTTATATGAAAAAAGTATGGTTATTCAATTGGGTGATGGGCTATAGGCAGTAGATCAGTTGGGAAACTACCCAATAGCCCATAAACTCAATGAACTCCATGCAACTTTTTAATTTTTGTAACTTTTGCGAGTATACATGGGTTGTAATGGTGCAACTAGCGTACATATGTGGGTTGTAGTGGTGCAGTTGGCGTACATACGTAGGTAGTAATGGTGCAAGGCGCGTACATCTTCAAAAAATGAGTTTTCAAGAAGAGAATCTCAGTGATGGCTTCGAAAAAATAGTAGGTAAGAGGGCCAAGTGCTAGGTATGCATGTATGGAGAAATTTAGGGTTATAATAGGGACCCTTGGAAGTGATAGGATTTAGGGGTAGTGAGATTAATTTCTATTTTCCCACAAACTTTTGACATTCATTGCATGCCCTTATTGTGGTAAATACATCATAGAAGATGGTGGGACAACAGTAACATGCCCTTAGGATATTGAGGGATGTCGATTTCCAATGTTGGTGTCCTCCACAAAATCCCCTATGCATATCAGTTGTGACTTGTTTAGATTCATATGCATCAAGACATTTTAATAGGATTCTAGCAGGATCCCTCTAACACATGTTCTTATATAAAATGCATAATTTTACGGACAAAAATTTGAGAGGCCTAGCCTTCATTTGTTTCAAATCTGGTGGCCATTCTAGATGCCCCAGAAAGTAAATAACATCTCTGTACCAAGGTGAAGAAGAGTAGTTTTCAAATACCTGCAACATGTCGTTTCAAAACTGTATCATGGTGGAATTTGATTGGGTGAAGGCCTAATGTAATTTTGGCACCTTACAGTTTGACTCTGATAACAACTTGGCAAGTCCATATCCCTTAGTCAACCTGGTGGGTTTTATGTGTAGTTCATACTCCAATAATTTTAAAATCCATTTCCCTCTATTCCCTTCACTGTCTATCTGGACTAGGATATCTTTCACACTGCTGCTACCTCCAAAAATTCCTTAGTCATACATAAGAAAGATAAACCCAAGAATCCCAGTAAAAAACATCCTCTCCACATCAACAAGAAACATAAAGGTCCCAAACCCACTCAGACATCTTTCACTCCTAATGGTGACAAAGGAGAAAAATATAAAAATAATAAGACTGACAAACATTGCAATTTTTGTGATAAAGATGGTCATGATGAGTCCAAATGTTTCAAGAAGATGGCAACTTTAGAAGCAGCGATGAAGAAGCACATCATCAATATTGATTCTACTTCTTATTCTTCTTCTCATGGACATGCATTTTCTGCTTCTGGTTTCTCCTTCAATAAAAAATCTACTTCTTCTTCTGATGAGTGGCTTATTGATTCTAGAGCATCTTATCATATGGATAAGGATAAAGACATGTTTTCTTCTCTAAATGAATGTAACACCAAGAAAATATTTATTGGTGATGATAGATCTCTTAGTGTTGTAGGATCTGGAGCAGTTCAAGTAGAAAATGGTCATTTCAATGATGTATTATGTGTTCCAAGTCTTTCTTGTAACCTTCTATCATTATATCAAATCACTCATTCAGGTGAAGGTAAAACCATCGAGCTTTCACCTCACTAAGTTATAATCAAGGATCTAAAATATCCTAAGAAGGTTCTTGCAACTGGAATTGTTGATGATATTACAAGGTTGTACATGTTTGACAACTTCGAGTCATCATCGTTTTTATCAGTTCTTGTTGCTCATAGCACTAACTTGAGAAAACTTTGGCCTGAGCAGTTTGGTAATCTAAACTATCTCTCATTGCAACATATATGTAATCAACATATGGTTATTGGTCTTCCTCCTATTTCATGCAGATATGGTGTTTGTGTCGGTTGTGTTCTCGAAAAACATCATTGGGAAAGTTTTGGCAAATGTGCCTCTTGGCATGCCTCAGGTCCTTTGCATCTTGTTCACAGTGATTTGTGTGGTTCACTTTCTCCTCCTTCTTTTTCTAGGTGCAACTATTTCTTAACTTTGATATGTGACTTTTCCATATTTACTTGGGTTTACTTCTTAAAACTTAAGAGTGATTTTTTTTACAATTGTTTGGCCTACAAGGCCCTTGTAGAAAAGCAATCAGGACATCAAATTCAAAGGTTAATAACAGATAATGGAGGCAAATATGTGAACAATAATTTTATAATTTATTGCACTAGATAGGCCATCCAAATGCAACACTTTATTCCATATACACCACAACAAAATGGTGTGGCTGAGAGAAACAATCACACATTAAAATAAATGGCTAATTGTGTGATCCAATCTAAGGGACTAAGTCTAAAGTATTTGACAGAAGCCATCAACTATGCAAATTACATAGTAAATCACACTCCCACAAAGGATCTTAAAAATATAACACCAGAAGAATCTTAGACTAAAATTAAACCAGATGTAATTCACTTCCATGTATATGGCAGTATAGCATGGGCTAAGGTTCCTGATGAGAAAAGGAAAGCATTGTAGCCTAAAAGTGAGAAGTGTGTATTTGTTGGTTATTATGAAGATGTCAAAGGTTATAGACTTATTCAACCACATTTTAATGAAATTATTATTAGAAGAGTTGTTAAATTTGATGAAAAACTCTTGGCCTACAAGCCTAATTCGACTTTTGTGCCTTATTTGGCCTGCGATCCTAATTCAATGTTTGTGCCTTTTTTGGCCTGTGATCCATCTTCATATTTTGTGCTTTCTTTTGTTCTGGTTTCTTCTTTAGATGATTATAGTGAGGATGAAAATCCACCTCCACCTGCTCACCTTCCTCCAGATGAGTTCTTTGAACCTAAACTAGCACCATCTCCACCGCTTCCTAGATGGGTCCATTCAACACGAGAAGAATATGGTGATATTGTCAGTGATCCTTCAGATCAGTGTCAAACATGTTCATAGTTCCAACGAGCCTCTTCTCTTTTGGCTTGAGTTTCAGAGACTAGTGATCCAAAGAACTTTGTAGAAGCTTCAGGTCATCCATATTGGGATACAACAATGAATGAAGAGTATCGTTCTTTAATGGAAAACGATACTTGGGATCTTGTACCTCTTCCAAATGGAGGAAAACTTGTCAGATGTAAATGGGTCTACAAAAATAAGCATGCATCAGATGGAAGTGTTGAAATACACAAGGCTCAGTTAGTTGCCAAGGGATTTTCCCAAGTTGATGGAATTGACTACAATGAAACCTTTTCCCCTATAGCCAAAATGAATTCAATCCACCTTGTTCTTTCCCTTGTTGCCTCACATAAATGGGAGTTCCATTAGATGGATGTTAAATATGCCTTATTGCATGGAGATTTACAAGAAGAAATCTACATGGAACAACCTCCTACATATGTCTAGAATGACTGTAGCCTTGTTTGTCACCTTAAGAAATATTTTTATGGTCTTAAGCAAGCTTCTCGAGATTGGTATGACAATTTGGATAGATTTCTTATTACTAATGGATTCTCTAAATGCCATTCTGATCCTAATGTCTATACCAAGAAATTAGGAAGCCATTTCATATTTCGTGTCCTTTATGTTGATGACCTTATTTTTATTGGTAGTGAATCAACTTTTAAACCATGTGAAAACCAACCTTAAGAAGAAATTTGAAAAGAAAGAACTAGGATTTTTGCATTATCTCCTTGGCCTCCAAGTTTTGCAAACCAATGAAGGAATATTTTTTCCCAATCTATGTATTATTGTGAACTTCTTCATTGATTTCACATGGACAATTGTAAATGAACCCCTTCTCCCTTCCAGTCTGGAGTCAAGATTGCTACCACCTATACTTCTCCCAAAGTTGATGCCACCTTGTACCGTCAATTAGTTGGTAGCCTCTTATACTTGACTCATACCCATCTTGATGTTTCCTTTGATGTTGGTCTTGTTTCTAGGTATATTCAAACACCCCATGAAATCCATTGGAAATAAGATAAAATGATACTTCGCTATGTTCCTATTGTATTTTAGTTTGGTATACATTACAGTTTAGGGGGTGCTCCTTTATTGGTTTGTTTCACTGATGCAGATTCAGTCGGCGACCCTAATGATCGGAAGTCTATTGTAGGTTATGTTTTCATCCTGGGTTTAGGACCTGTCACATGGGCCTGTAAGAAACAACAGGCTATTGCACTTTCTTAAGCAGAAGCAGAGTACCAAACAACATTAAATGCAAGTGAGGAAGCCTTATTGTTTCGACATATTCTTTTGAGTTTGGATTCTAGCAACAGAATCCGACCAGCCTTTGGTGCGACAATCAGAGTGCGATCAAGCTTGCCAAAGACCCAGTTCAACATTAGTGCAACAAACACATCAAGCTACACATGTACTTCATCAGAAGGCTCATTAATGATCAAGTTATTGAAGTGCTCTTTTTTCCTACAGAAGATCAAGTTGCAGACATTTTAACAAATTCTCTTATAGAAGCGAAGTTTACCAAACTTCGATCTATGTTAGGAGTTCAAGAAGTTGTCATCAAGGGGGGATAGTCTCTAATGCCTCCTTCCTTCTCCTACTGTGTCGCTATTGTAAATCCTTCAATCCTCTCCCAAGTTGTTCTTAAGGGGGGATGTTAGGATATTTAGACACTTAGGAGTTAGTTAAGATCTACTTGGTCTAATGTGTCATTAGGTAAAATTGTGTTTCTTAGTGTGTTTCTTTAGTATGCATTAGTATGCATTTGTAGTTAGGAAATCCGATGGTCACGATATGTTCCGAACATAGAGTGATCTGATGGTTCATATTCTCCTCTATTTTAACACCCATTGATCCATGGCTTGAAACCCAATTGGTCCATGATCTCTATTTAAAGAGAATGGAGGGTCATTTTCCGATGATCGATTGTGAGAAACTCTCTTGTAAAATCTCTTTGTAATCTTTTTCTTTTACATTAATAAACTTCTCCAAGTGGCCGCATTGGTTGGAGTCATGGATGTTTCCCCATAGAGGTTTTACCATGTCAAAACATCGGTGTATTGATCTTTGATATAGTTGTGTAAGTGGTTATTGAAGGTGTTTGTCCTATGTTTGAATACATGTGTTGTTGAGAAACCTTTACATTGTTCACAAACATATTACTTTAAAGTACACATTTGCATATTAATTTTTGAGAGATGAAGTAATGCTAGACATGATTCTAGCATTACTTCATTGACATTAAATGTTTGTATTCAATATTTCCTCT
>JASDQU011403593.1:0-13419 GCA_032191745.1 Picea mariana
CAAGCACCCACTTGAACCACTGAGGACAACAGTCCTCCCAAGCACCTCCCAATCTCCCTGAAATATGAAAGGATAAATACATAGACAATTTATGCAGATAAATCACTTCTTACCATTCTTTCTCTGTTCTGTAAATCTGATCTTCAACAAATTGTTCTGCAATTCTTCTCTTCCTCTGTCCGTTCAACAGATCTGCTCTGCATCACATTCTTCTGTCATTCTGCTCCTTTTGTCATTCTTCTCTACTTCTGCTCTGCCTATCATTCTGCTCTGCTTCTGCTCTACATTTCATCTCACTCTGTACATCTGTTAAAATTTCATACTACACATCTTCTCATTTTTCCTTTCTTACTGTTTCGTTCTTTTTCCATCCAGAACCCCCAAAAAAAAAATTCAGTCTCTCTCATTTTCTTTTATACACACCACCTTGACGGTTCCACTTCAGCTTCCCATAGGCAAACCAAGGACACCTGTCTTAGAACCTGAAATGATAACTGATTCGCAATCAAGAATCCGTTTTGTTTAGCAGAATCGTAACTGATGAGTTACTTGTGTGTGAAGAAACAGTAACCCTTAGATCTCATTCAAGTCTTATCCACACCATAGGATGACTTTTATAAATCTTTCCTTTAAATCGTGTTTCGGCATTTCGACATTCCTTTGCCCAAGTTTCTCGACACTTTCACATCGCGATCTCTGAGGCTGCGAAATGGAGCTTATCTGGGCTGACTCCTTCTCTTCCCATGACCAAGGGCTGTGACCAAGGCTTTATGTGAAAGGCGTTTTCGCGATTTCGCATATCATCAATTCGTAATTCCTTATGTTCAATGTTCCTGTCACCTCCAAATCTCGATATGCGAAATTCCATAATGAAATCAGATCAATGATCCAGATTATATCTAGATCTGACGGTTCATATTAAGTCGGGATATTCCTCATCACGATTTCGACACTCTGGACGATCGGTGTTTTTGTCAACTCAAATTCCCGATTCTCGACATTTAGTAAAGAAGTCGAATCAATGGTCCATATCACTTCTTGATCTAACGGTTGTTATTACATCGCGATTTCGCCTATCGCAATTTCGTAATTGTTGCATAGTTTCTTCTGCCTCTCCATATCGCGATTCGCGAAAATTCGATAAGAGATTAGATCAACGGTCCAGGTCGGATCTTGTCTTGATGGCTGCGATTGAATCTCAATATCACATATCGCGAAATCAGGATCCTTGTTGCACTTGTTTCTTTTCCTTTTGGAGTCGCGATTCGCGAAACTCCGACACAGAGTTAGATCAACGGTCCAGGTACGATCTTGACTCAACGACTGCAATTTAATCGTAATATCGCATGTCGCGATTTCAGAAGTCTCGTTGCATTTCATTTCCTTTTGATATCGCGATTCGCGAAACTTCAACACAGGCTGTGATCAACGGTTCAGGTATGACCTTGACTCAACGACTGCGATTGAGTCGCGATATCGCATATCGCGAAATCGAGATCCTTGCTCTTGTTTCTTTTCCTCTTTAACTTGCGAATCACAAAGCTCCGACACAGGCTATAATCAACGGTCTAGATTCATTTCTGATATAATCTTGCCATCAATGACAACCATTCACTGTTTGTATAATATTTACCAACATGCATTCGTTGTTTGTTCAATATTTGCCAACATGAAGAATGTTCACAATGATGATAATAATTATAGGAATGAAATAAAGGGTAGGGTAGAACATCCATGTTAGTGGTTTGATTTTAGTTTTGTCCTTGGATTATTTGATTAGGTGCATCAATACACACAATTACATTAGTGGATGAGGCTTCAACTGTTAATATCTTGAAGGAGATGTGCACAAATAAGGATAAAATAAATTCTTTGAGTTTACAAAAAATTTCATATTTAAAAGCTACTATTGATAAGCTAAAGAAGGAGAAAATTAAATTTTGTGATGAGAAAATGATGAAATATTGAAGATGCTTGTATATGCTATGAAGAATTTCCTTTTATAGTAGACATCATGTTACTAATGTTGAAAAGTCACTTGTTGATAATAGAAAGGAGGTTAGTCATATGAAAAAAGAATTGGAAAATAGACCAAAAAGTCCTTAACATTCCTTTCATTACAACCTATACCTAGTCCTAATTTTCAATTTGAGAGGTAGGTGAAAAATAAAGAAGATGAAATTGCAAAATTGCAAAATAAGTTAGAGCATAGATTAGCAAATGAAAACGCAATGGAAAAAGAATGATATCAATATCAACAAAAGGTTAAAGAAATGAGTGATAGAGTTAAAAAACTAGAGAACAATCTTTCATTGCAATCTAATATAAAATTTGAAAGGAAAGTGAAAGTGAAAGAGAATCAAAGTACAAAATTAAATGATGAGTTAAAACAAATATTAGTTACTGAAAAACCAATGAAAAAGAATTAAGATAACATAAGAAAATGATCAATGAAATGAGTGATAGAGTTAAGGAACTAAAGAAGAACAATGCATTACAAGATGATGTGATGAAAGATAGGTATTTTGAATTATCATGTTAACGTAGCATATTTCGGAGATAGAAAAGAGAACTTCTAAAAATATAAAATACAAGGTTAAGTATTTAAATGGCCACAAGAAAATATTGCAAAATGACATTGCTATAATGTTCACCTTATATAACATGTTCTTCCCATCAACCAAAAATTTCAGCATTGACAGAGAAGCTGATTAAGAAAGATGGTAAGATTAGTGAGTTGAACCAAAAAATATTGAAGAGATGCAAAGAATACCATTTGATTTGTGATATGAAGATCCAAAATCTCAATTCTAAAGTTTCTAATTTAGAGAAGGGATTACAACATGATAAACCCCGAGCTTTGGCATAAGAAAATCACTTTCCTCAACAAAAAAAGAAATGAGAGAGCAAGAGCTTAGTAACCAAATAAATACCATGACCAAGAAATTGAAATGAGTGAGATATAAACTACCACAAGTTGAAGTATAAGGGCTTAAAAATCAATAAATGTAGGGAAAAGCTAGTGAGCACAAGTTGAAGTTTAATAATAATGTGTATTTATTGCATATGTTGCTACATCAAAAAAATGGTTCCATTTCCTATTCTGATATGGAAAAACTACCACAAGGTCCTAAGTTTGCTATAGTTTCATAGGAATCAAATATATAGGTAAAGGAAAAATAACCTCCACTCAATTTTCATCTTTTGAAGAGAAGTCATTACAAAATCCTCCCAAGAAAATACATTTTTTTATCAATCTTACTATTGAATTAATTATACAATAATAGTGTGGAGAAAATAATTTTTTATCAATCTTTCTATTGAATTAATTATAAACTATTAGTGTGGAGAAAAATAATTAAATCTTTCCAATGAGATCTATGCCTAATTACTTAAGAAATGAGAAAGTTTTGATATATTTCATTGAAGATATTAAACTTAGGTTATTTTTACTGTTCTTAGGTTAATCTCATATCAAGTAAAGCCTTAGCAGACATTTGACATATTTGGCAGACATTTCTTAAGCCTTTCCATGCATTTTTAACCCTTGACATGCATTTCATTTGAAATTATTGGATTTAGTTTAAGATAGTTTTGAAGAAACTAGGAATATGACAGTAAATGTATTTATGTTTTCCACAATTATGCTTTGTATTTAATTATAATATGAAAATACATAAATTCATAAACATCCCAAACATCCATAGAAAAAACACTAACAAGGGAGTTGACAAGGTGAAGATCTAATATTTCATATCAAAACTTATTACTAGTCCAAAATGCATGTCAAAGTGCCAAAAATGCACTCTCCTAACCTCCATCAATGTTTTTTTGTGCTAGAATCCCTAGAAATGCATTGAACACTATCAAATGCACTCATGATGTTGGATTTTGCAACTAGGATGAAAATTCATGCCCTAGTCAAATGCCTTAGTGTTATTAAAGCCAATTTCATGGTGTTGGATTTTGCAACTGGGATGAAAATTCATGCCCTAGTCAAATGCCTTAGTGTTATTAAAGTCAATTTTTACCGCATGTGGAATAAACACCAAAGATTCCAAACAAATGTATGACATAGCTCTTACATTATGTGAAATTAGATGCCATGTATCTTAGAATTCCAAAAAAATCAATTTGATGCAATGAAATGCATTCCATCCATCAGAAAATTCACACCACACTATCAAATGCATGCCATGATATTAAATACATGCCATGCCATGCCACGATGAAAACACTCACAACTCAATAAATCTGTAATGCATTAATTTAAATAGAACTTTCCCACACATTTTGTTATGAATTTTTTTTTTATTATAGAAAATGCATTCAACAATAATATCTGCAAACTTTATTGATTCAAGGGCCAATTCTATTGAGCCTCATTACATTCACAAAGCACATGAACATATCTTTGGAACTCATAACAACCAACACTACAAAAACTCAAATCAATAAGGAAGCAAAGGCCTTTTGTTCATTCACAAAATTTATATGTATGCTTATATTCCTTGGATTTGGGCCTTCCAAATACCTTAACTATCCAAATTCCAAATACAACCTTTCATATTCAAAGGGTTTAAAAAAATTCACTAAGGACAAGAAAATTACATTTCAAATTTGCATTAATTTCCCAGAAAAATGCATGCAAAGATTCATAGATGTATCCTTTTGAGAAAGTAAGACTTGAATTTTATAGATTTTCACCTTGCTGAAAAAATCCATATCTCAAAATTCTCAAATTCACCTCCATTTTCTTCAATTGAATATGCCAAGTCAACAACTTTTACATTTTTCCCGAGCTTGACCAAAATTATCTTGCTTCACTAAAATGCATGCCCAAGGTTCATTTCTTGGCCAACTAGAGTGATTCAAATTGGAGAATGTGTATTGTATCACTATCCACCTTTCTACATTTCCATATTACAATTTTGAGCCTTAAAACTTGTTATTGTGCAAAAATACTCAAACTATTCCCTCTTTTTAAAAATGTCCAAAAAGTTTGTGAGACCTTACTATGAAGTTTTCACAATGAACCCAACTAGTAGAAAAATCACACAAAGCTTGGGAGAGAGAGAAGAGAAGAGATACAATTTTGAGAGAAAGAATGAATTGTATTAATTGAATGAGTAAATGGTAAAATACATGTGATATACTCTACATGGCTAAGTGAATGCACCATAGTAGTGATCTAGAGATATCTAGGCACTCACTGACATAAAACAAAGTAATCTGCCACCTAGTCCTAGTTAATTGGTCCATACAATCATCAATTAACTGAGTCACATGTGTGGAAGTGAGATAAACACATGAAATCATAGGATAGGCACCCTATTGGCCACACACATGAGATATGCGCTCTCCTAGTGAGGTACCCGAGGTGAACATGCAACTAATGGTGATAAAAACGAGGTTGCCATGCATGCGTAGGCCTCCACTAGTCTAATTGAGGTGTAATTGACTCTGAACTAGAGAGAGAAGCCACCCTATTTTGTCGGAGGTGCCCTAATTTGTAGGGGAATATTCTCATCCATGGAAGCACCCTCAAAATTGGACTATCAACCTTAGGAAAATAATTACCTAGGTAAGTGTGTAATATCTCTAACAACCTACTTGAACACTACTAGAGTGTACATGATGAATGGGTCCCGACAACCAAGGCCATGTTAGGTACCCATTGTACAATGCATCTAAGAATGAAACATTGAAAAAGTAGATGAAAGAGGGAAAAACTCATGGGAATCCCCCCCCCCTCAAAGTACAATGCATAAAAAACTGTGTCCTTCACTCCAAGACGATTGTGCAGAAGGTGGAACTTATGTTCAGTAAATGTATTGGTGAATATGTTTTCAGTTTGTTCGACAGATGGACAATACTGAAAATCGATGATCCTATCATGTACCATCTCTTTGATGTAATGCATATGGATATCAATGTGTTTGGTCCACTATCACTGCACTAGGTCTCTACAAAACTTGAGATTGCTCTGATTGTCACATCAAATGATAGTCAGATGATGGAACTAAATGTCGAGCTCAATGATGAAGTTCTGAAGCCAAAGTGTCTGAATAATGATGTTGACTGCTCCTCTATACGTGTCATCTTATGATGATAGAGTAATAGCTGACTCCTTTTTTCTCGACCAACAGATGGGACCAGAACCTAAACTAAGCACGTACCTAGACGTGGACTTGCGATCTTTGCTATCACCAGCCCAATCAAAATCAGTGAATCCCATAATATCCAATGCACAACTTGTTGCATAGTGGATCCCCTAACTTGTGGTGCCCTGGACATATCAGAGGATGCACTTGGTAGTCTTCTAGTGTAGCTCATGTAGCTCTTGCATGTACCTAGAAATTTCCCCTACTGCATATGAGAGATATTTCCGGGTGTGGGTGAAATATAGAAGGATCCCCACAAGCTATTGATAAAAGGTGTTGTCCACCACTAGTGTATCCCTGCCATCTTCAAGATGCACCCGAGACAGAAAGGATGTGGATACTGACTTGCATTCGTTCATGTGGAATCTAACCAATAGATCCTTGACATACTTAGTCTAATATAGCTTGATGCCTGAAGAATCTTGACTGATATCGAGACCAAGGAAATAATGCAGTGGACCCATGTCCATCATCAAAAAACTTTCATGTATAATGTCTTTGACTACAACAATTGTTGAGGCCGATCTTCCTATGATTAAGAGGTCATCAACATATAGAACTAGGATCATCAAGGAGTTTGAGGTTCTTAGCGTGTAGACATTAAGATTTGATTTGCATCTAACAAAATACTGAGAAAGAAAGTAGAAATCCATATTCGCATACCATGCTCTAGGTTCCTTCTTGATGCCATAGAGTGACCTTTTCAGTCGACATACTAAGGATAAATTCTGTATGAACCCCTATGGCTGCTCCATGTAAATGTCCTATGAGATATCCCCATGAAGAAATGCATTATTTGCGTCCATATGGTGAAATTTCCATCCCTTGGCTACTGAAATGGAAAGGGCCAATTAGATGGAGTCCATATTTTCTACGAGAGAAAATGTCTCATCATAGTCAATCCTGTGGATTTGCTGAAAAAATTTGGCAACCGATCTTTCCTTGTACCTACTCACTTATCTTTCTGTTTCCTTCTTGGTCCTGTAGACACATCTACATATGAAAATATTCATGTTTGAAGTAATCAGAACTAGATCCAAAGTCTGGTTCTCGAGGAGAGAGTTGTACTCCTCCTGCATAATGACTTCCAAGAAGAGATTCCTTTTAGCCTTTGCATAGGTCTGTGGGTCAAAAGCTAGAAACATGTAGAAATTCATGGGAATCACTAGTTCAGTAGATGCAAGTGCATGAGAAGGATCCTCAAACTAGGACCTCATCCTCCTCTGATCTACTAGATCCCCTAGAAGGTCTCCTACTTCTTGTAGGGTGGTCTGTGCCCACTTGGGAATATATGGTGGCTCATCATCTACATGCTCATCATTGTCCGAATCAAATTCAAAACTCATATATGAACCATGATCTGAATGAGTGGATCATCATCATTGATGTCTGGTGTAGATAATGGTACACAGGTATTTGCATGTGGCTCCAATGGTGCATGCAAGGGAGTTTCCTCAAACTGAACACTATGCTAAATGATGATCATGTCAGTAGAGGGATAAAGTAACTTGTAACCCTTCACACCATATAAAATATCTCACAAATATGCATGCAGTACTATGAAAATATAACACTTTCCTCTTTTCATAGGGTACATGGGACCATGCACGTGATCCAAATATTTGGAAGTGGGCGAATTTTGGTTTGCCTATGCTCCATGCCTCAAAGGGAGTTTGGTCCTTGAAATATCTGTGAGGAGATTTGTTATGAATGTGGTTAGCACAGTTAACTTCCTCAACCCAAAGCTTGAGCTATATAGATATTGCATGAAACATGCAAGTGGCCATCTCCTCGAGGGATATGTTCTTCCACTCGGTTACTTCATTTTGTTGTGGAGTGTAAGGTACCATGTGCTAAAACTATATACCTTCCTCTGAACAAATATGTTAGACATATTAGTTCACATATCCCCCCCCATTTTCTATGCAGAGGATTTTTATCTTTCTCCCAGATTGAGTCTCTGCATGTGATTTTAAGTCTTTAAGATGCTAAAAAAATTTGGACCTCTGCCTAAGAAAATACACCCAAGTGTATCGTGAGAAATCATCAATAAATGTAAGCACATACCTTGCTTTGCTAATGGATGGATGAGGAAAGGGTCCCATAAGATCACCGTGGATGAGTAACAAAGGAGAGGAGGCCCTCTAGGCCTTCCCTTTCTCAAACTTCTCTTGAGTATGTTTTCCAAGAACGCATCCTTCAAAAAATCCTTTGGAAAAGTGTATGTTGGGAAAGCGGGTGACCATATCCTATTTGCATAGTTGCTACATGTTTTTGAAGTTTATATGGTTGAATCTCTYGTGCCATAATATATTAGTATCATCAACATGCRTCGATAGTMAATACAAATTATATTTAGCAATGAACTTATTGAAAGTATACAAACGATATTGGTGGTTTACCTCACCCACAATAATTATGGAGTTATCATGCATATCAGATATGGTTACAGAATTAGGTGTAAACTCCACCCTTTTTCATGTACCAAAATGTGTTATCTGATAAACATAGAGAATATTTATGGAGAGTTTTGGAACATGAAAAACATTCTCAAAACTTTTGTGTTGGATTTCTACTCTCCCCTGTCCAATGACCTCAAATGGGGTAGCATCACCCATGAGGATGGGAGGACCCGTGCATGAAGAAATAGAAGATAWTTTTTTTTTTGTTGTTTCCATATGATGGGATGTGTYTGAATCTAATATCCATGCATCAAGAGAAGAGTTAATGGTAAACAATGCATGAGAGTTACCTTKTTTTGTTGGTGCTTGATCTTMTGAATTCTTTTTGGTAGCTTCAAGAATMTTCTTCTGAAGTATCTGTGTCATCAGATCAATCTATTTATTCATGCATATTGATTCGGGATGATAGCCACGGTTGAAGTAATCACATTTGGTCTTCCCTTTCTTTCCTTTTCAACCTTTGGAGCTTGAGGAATCATGGAAGGGTTTGGAGTACCCTTCATTCTTTGTCTTTGCATGCACCTTTCCCTTTCTTTTGTACTTGGACTATGAATTGGAAGTGTTGCTTCTCTCATGCACAACAAGTGCATGTGCATTGGGTCCCTTGATTATCCCCATTTTGATGAGATTATCTTTCTCATGCATTAGAGACTCAATGAATTGATCCAAAGTCAACATTTTCCAAGTTTCTCCTAATGTGAATCTGTTTGTATGTGTAACATCCCCACTATAATCCCCAGTTTAATTAATGCTTAATGTAGATATAATATGTGGCTACGACCAATCGATGTAATATGCAAATTGTATTTATGAATGTTAATAATAAAATGTGATGCCAACTGCTAAAGCGATATGGACAAAGATGGGGGATGAATTAATCCACAAGAGAAGGGAGGGTCTAGGAGAATGTCTTAGAGGGGTCCAAGGGGGAATTATCCATGTATAAAAATTCAACCAATTTTCGTAAAATTAGTATTGGTATATGAACCTTCTAATTTCAGATTAAGTGTTCCCAAAGACAATAATTGAATACATGTAAGAGGTTGGGTGTGAGTGGTTACATCCCATAATTATTGGGAGCATGGGGGCTGAGTACAATTAACTCAGGGAAGTGTGTGAGTCAATAAAGAAATCCAAAGGAGCAAAAATTCGTATGGGAAGCTACAACAATTTTTACACAATCAATTTTTGTGCATGAACAACAAGTAGAGAGCAAGAAAGAGAGCTTGGAGATGGAACATCCACGRAAGGAAAATTCTAGAGCATGTTGGAGTGTTTTTGGAGAATTTTGGAGATGAAGATTGAAGAGCCAGGTTTCCAGGCCTGAAGAGTGAACTCCTGTGTGCGTTGCATTGTATTAACAAGTGTTTGTTCTTATTTGCTGGTAGTTTTTCTTCTAGCAACAAGTTCCCTTGAGTTCCCAACTGATATATTCCTGGTTAGATGTTCCAGAGAGACCATGATAAATGAATGGGATGCCCGAGGGACTGATATTAGTGAAGGGGTACATTCCTTGGGTTGGGAAGGTCGAGAGGAAGGGAGTTGGTGGAAAATTGGGATAACTGTAGGAGAATACCAATGGGTTGTGATTTTTCTGAGTTGTGAGTGGATAGTGAGAGATCACCCTCTTTTGTGGATTACTAGCCTCAGCTCGGGGGTGACTTGTTGCTAATATTTGAAAAAAAAGGTCTATGGTTGGGTGAAATGTTCATCCCAAGTAGCTGGTTACACAACTATTTATAAAAAATAAGTGTTTTATCTTGTTTCTATTTGTATTATGAGTTTATTTKCTATGCATTAACTCTATGTATTGAATTGATTTATATGTTGTTGAAATTGTGTTTAATAGTTTCATTTCATGTTGTTTTAGCATGCTGTAGATGCATCTAAAAAATGGTAAATTCAACAGTTAAATATGTATGTAATTCATAGMTGTAAGCTAAGGGGAATTATTTGGTTARCAAWWWTTTTTCGTTTTTATGAGTATTCCGCGACTGTAATGTTCCTCAGTTGGATTGGGGGACATTACATTATGGTATTAGAGCCTTTGGTTCAAACAACGATATTGTATGGGACAAGAATTGAATAATTTTCTATTGCAGACTTCAGTTTGTACGAATTTGGGAAAAACAGAGAAGTTGGAGTAAAACCCCCAAATTTGTGGGAAACTTTTGAGTTTAATTTCCTAAGAGAAGTCGAAGAGATGACTTGGAGCGTAAATATGCAGGTTGAAAAGTCAAAATCAACCTGGAAGGATTGAAATTTGGGTTCTAATGGTCATTGTAGAATTGAACAGAGTTCAACGAATCGATGGATGAGATATCTTTTGATCTCGAGATCGACGACTGAGATTCGTCCTGATAAATTTAAAAATTCATAAGGTTTTAGTTGTTTGAAAGGTTGAGTAAATCAATGACAAAGATTATTTTTTAGACAGTTGGTAAAATGGATCAGATAAGCGGTATATATTAGTTTCAACCATTTGGGAGTTGGAGCCGATCGACGATCAAGATCATCTTGGCTTGGAGATCGACGATCTAAAATCATCGGGGATTTGGTTGAAATTTCTAAGTGTTAGAAATTTGCCAAGAGAATTAGTTGATGGTCGATGGTCGGGCAACGATAGAGTTGGATGAGGTTTGGTAGATCAATGATCGAGATCATTTTTCAATAGGAGACCGATGACCCAGATTGATCGGAGTTTGATTGAAAATTTTCTAAGTGTTGAAGTTGGCCAAGGAAAATTGCCGATGGGCCAATGGTTGGGCATCGACCGGATTCGGTGAATTGTTTTCAATCACCAATGTAAATAGTTGATGACTGATGGGCTAATAGTCGGGCGTCGACTGAATTAGTGAGGTGTCCATTTTTTCCAATGGGCCAATGGTTAGGCATTGATCGATTTGGTGAGGTGTTTGGGTCGTCTAAGAGAAATGGTCGATGGCCGATGGAGAAAAGAGGGTGATGATGTGTCATGCCACATCATCATCCACATGTCATGCCACATCAACATCCATGTGTCATGTCACATCAATTAAGTTGACACATCATGATAACATGTCATGCCATGTCAGAATGCCACATCAACCAACAGGGATGGCCGATGGTCGGGTCAACCGAGTTGAGGAAGTATTATAAACAATCAACGGGGGTGATTGATGACTAATGGGTCGATGGTTGGGCATCAGACGAATTAGTGAGGAGTTTCATTCACCAATGAAAATCGTCGACGACTGACGACTGATGGTCGAGTCGGTTGGTTTAGCATTGTGTTGTGAGTCTGTTGTCATGGGAATGGACCGATGGCCAAAGTTTGAGTTGGTAGGTTGGGAAAAATGTTGCGTGCGTCCAAAGGAAAGTGTCGATCGACCGATCACCAATGGAGATCGAATCAACAATTTAGATTACACCCAATTTGAGATCAACGACTCAGATTTAAAGTGCTGTTATAATAGTAAAACAATCAATGTTATATGAAAATATCTGAAATTTTCATATTTTTGAAGGTCATTAACTTATGGGGCATTTTTGAGGCCCTAAAAGATGTTTTAGCCAATCAAAACCCACAAGAACAAAGTGTATCTCAAATAGAATCACTCGAAGAGAGCTATCCAATGAGTTATTATAGGAACACAACATAGCTCCTATGAGAAAGTTACAACCAAAACAACAAGGGTGAAATTTTTGCACTAGATTACTTCCAGAGGGCATAAATCCTTGCTCAGAACTCTGTTTGGAGCACATGAGAAGTCTATGGAAAGCGTATGATCCATAGAAGATAACTATGAAGCCATATTTAGTATTTTGGTATGTAAAAATGCGCAAGAAGAAAAAAAAGTCATATGTAGCATACATGGATAAATTGGGTAAAACAATGAAAACTTCTCTGGACCATAACTTTAAGCTCGAAGCTCGGATTTGAGAAAATGAATATTCATTGGAAATATCTTGAGGAGTAGAAGACATATTTAAACCTAGTTTGGAAATACAATTTCTCATAAACTAATAAATATATTTTTGTAGCAGTAAATGAGTGGAAAATTGCAACAGGTGGATGTTGTAAGTTTTCACTCAGAACTCAGATTGAGGCATGGGTACATATGTTGGAAAGTTGTTTTAGAGAGGAATGCATATAAGGAATCAGATTTTGATTTTGTGCATTGTTTCCTTAATAAATTGGGATAAATAGTAACCTTTATTATAATTGATGAAATGTTTTATGTTATGCATGTTCTAACAATAATTATTACATGCACATTTCTTGCAGAATTAGAGGTACAAGAAAGAAATTTTGGTTCTTAAATGAGGACTGGAGTTATGGAATATGCTCAGGGATTTTATAGCCATGATGAAAATATCATAGGTCTACATGTCATCATGGGAAATGCTGAGACATAGTCTAATGGGAAAAGAGACAGGCATGAGCCTGCAACTATGAGAAGAATGCATATGTAAGTGCAGAGTTATAGAGTTGACAATGAAAGGATTATGAAGGCTCATGAAGAGATACTTCAGAGCTTAAATATGTTGCATAATCAAGTTAACAAGGACTCTATCACTAAAAAAGAAGCCAATGATAGAAAAGTGACAACATCCATATCCCATAGCAAAAGGGACAATCATGGAAATGATAGGTAATCAAGAAGCATGAGAAAGTGCCATCATTCTCCAAAGCAGTCCACTAGAATAACTCATGCAAGTTCAAAGCCAGGGAGAAACCCAAACGTGTCTCCTATTAGGAGGAAAAGAAGAAGGCCCGAGGCATATATATTGCAAGGTGATCTTGGGAAGAT
>JASDQU011403593.1:18262-32847 GCA_032191745.1 Picea mariana
AAGGCATCTTTATGAGAAAAACATAGGAAGGCTCGTTTTCCAAAATATTGGAATGCCAAGATGAAGGGTAAAAAGGATCAAAGGAAAAAAAAGGTTTTAAGCCACCCTTTTTCAAGAACAACACCCAAGAAAATAAACAAGGACAATCAACCCAAAATGAGAAAAAGATTGCAGATCCATTTGGGAAAAGGCCAAGGCAACAACCTGTACAATGTTGGGGATGTGAGGGAAATCACTTATATATGGACTTCCCTCACAAAGGGGAAAGAATGAGGACTTTCCACAACATTCATGAGGCTGAAACAATGGAAGAAATGGGAGGAAACATGACAAGGATTTATGCATCCTTGGACAACAAGCAAGCAAAGTATCAATCTCCCATGATTGAAGTGGAAAGTAAGATTGATAACCATCCCATAAAAATTTTAATTGATTATGGAGCTAGCCATAGTTACATAAAATCTAACATTGTTGAAATATTTCACTTGCAAACAAGTAAGCATAATAAATCTTGGTTAGTTAAATTAGTGACAAGAGCTAAGAGGAAAATCAATGAGCTGGTTAAAGATTGTCAAATAGACATGAATGGGCTTAGCACAAAGGTAGATGTAAACATCATACCATTGGGTTCATATGATTATCTAATTGCCTTGGATTGGTTGGAAAAACACCATGCTATCCTATATTGTTACAACAAGACAATCATGTGTCTTGATGCAGAAGGGAAACAAGGAAATATTCAAGGCATTCCAAGAGATGTAACTATTAGAGAGATTTCAGCTATGCAGTTGAAAAAGAGTTTCAGGAAGGGATGCTAATTTTTGCAGCCCATATGGAAGAGACAACCAAAGATAAAGTGGAAAGCACTGAAGACCATCCGGTCTTAAGGGATTTTGAAGATGTTTTTAGGGAAATCTCTTGATTTCCACCAAAGAGAGACATTGATTTATCTATTGATTTGGTGCCAGGAGTTTCCCGAGTTTCCAAGACACCATACATAATGGGAATGCCAAAATTGAAAGAGTTGTAGATGCAAATTGAATAATTGTTAAAAAAGGGGTATATACGCCCAAGTGTGTCACCTTGGGGAGCCTCGGTAATTTTTGTAAAAAGGAAATATGGAACCTTAAGGTTGTGTATTGATTTCAAACATCTGAATAAGGTCACCATAAAGAAAAAATATCCTTTTCCAAGGATTGATGATTTGTTTGATCAACTAAAAGGTGCAAGAATCTTTTCGAAGATTGACTTGAAATCAGGTTATCATCAAGTAAGGATAAAATAAGAATACATCAACAAGATAACAGTCAGGACAATATATGGGAATTATGAATTCACGGTAGTACCATTTGGACTGTCAAATGCCCCAACTATTTTTATGTGCTTTATGAATGGAGTGTTCAGGGAGTACCTGGACAAGTTTGTGATTGCATTCCTAGATGATATACACATCTACTCCAAGTCAGAAGAGGAACATAAGCAACATTTAAGAATGGTGTTGCAAGTTTTAAGAGAACATAAATTGTATGCTAAGATACGTAAGTGTGTATTTTATCGAAAGAATATTCACTACTCGGGGCATTTAGTTTCAAAAGAATGGATAAAAGCTGATCCTGGGAAGATAGAGGCCATTAGAGGATGGCCAACACCAAGAAATGTCACATAGGTCAGATCATTCATGGGTTTTTCTGGTTATTACCGAAGATTCATAAAATGGTTTTCAAATATTGCAAGTCCAATCACTTATTTACAAAAGAAGGGAGTGAAATTTGAATGGACTTCCAAGTGTGAAGAAATATTTTGGCAGCTGAAAGACATTAAATGCTAGACAAACTAGATGGATGAAATTTCTGAGTGAATATGACTTTGAAATTAAGCATATAAATGGTAAGGAAAATTAAGTGGTTGATGCACTTAGCGGGAGAGCTCAGGAAGTGCATGTTGCAACCATTGACATGTATAAGACTAATCTGAAAGATAAAATTATTGCAATAAAAAATTCAGATCAATAATATATAAAAGTAAATGAAACATTACAACAAGGTAATTTACAACAAAAATTTAATTATTTTGAACAAAAGAAGATGGAATTATCATGTACAAAGGCAAAGTGTATGTGACAAATTCCAATGAGATAAAAAATGGAGTGCTAAATGAAATGCACAATGTGCCATATGCTGGACATCTAGGATATCAGAAGACAATTGCAGTTGTAAGAAGCCAATACTTTTAGCCGAGAATGAAGAAAGAAGTGGTTAATTACATAGTAAGATGTCTAGAGTGCTAAAAGGTGAAAAAATAGATTAGGCATTCAGTAGGGTTACTATAGACATTGCCCATTCTTGAATGGAAGTGGGAGGTCGTCACAATTGGTTTTATCATAAAGCTGCCTAGAAATGTGAAGCAACATGATTTCATCATGGAGGTGGTGGATAAATTAACTAAGGAAAAACATTTTATTCTAGTGAAGACCACACATAAGGAAACAAACATTGCAAATATTTATAATGAAGGAAGTTTCTAGGCTAGATGGGGTTCCTAAGGAAATAGATTTAGATAGAGATCCAAAGTCCACATCCAATATTTGGAAGGGTTTGTTCAAGGGGTTTGGGACAAATCTAAATCTTAGTACAACATGCCACCCAGAGTCTGATGAATAAACAGAGAGGACTAACATCATAATTGAGGACATGCTCAAAATGTATGTGATGGATCAACCATCAAAGTGGGAAGATTATATCCATTTAGTTTAATTTGCTTATAATAATGGGTATTAGGCCTCATTAAAGATGAGTCTGTTTGAATCATTGTATGGAAAAAGTGAAACACTCTAGTGAGTTGGGATAATACAATAGACAGAGAAGTGGTTGGGCCAGATTTGTTAAAGGAAATGGAAGAGAATATGGAAAATATCAAGCAGAATTTAAAGGCTGCCCATGACACGCTGAAAAATTATGCAGATAAGAATATAGTGTTTAGATATTTCAAAGTGGGCGAACATGTGTTCTTAAAAGTGAAAGAAAAGAGAAGTTCACTAAAAATTAGGGAGTTTCCCAAAGTTTGCAACAAGATATTGTGGACCTTTTGAAATCTTAGAAAAGATAGGGCCAATTGCACACATTCTAGCATTTCCTGCATCCATGAGATACATTCTAGCATTTCCTACATCCATGAGAGTGAATAATTTATTTCATGTGTCATTATTAAAGAAATATGTGGATGAACCTAACCACATGATTGATTGGAATGCGATCCAGGTGGAGCACGAAGGAGATTTCTGGGTGGAATCAGCAAGACCGGAAAGTCAAAGTGCTTAAGAACAAATACATAAGGATGGTAAAAGTTCAATGGAATTGCTACGATCCTAAATATTCTAATTGAGAGCATGAAGAAAACATGTGGGAAGAATACCCACAAAATTTTGACAATTTTGAAGAAAACATAATGCAAAACTCCATTTTGAGCAGCTAGAGATCAGAACCACAACTTAGAGTCCTAGCCAACTGCACTTGAGACCCTGATAAAATATTTATTCATTCCTTGGGTTAATCCAGATAAACGAATGGTGCATTACTTGGATTAGCCCTGATAAACAAATGGTGCATTCCTTGGGTCAACGAATTGAGAGGAACAAAAGATTATGGTTGGAACTGTTGTTGGAGTTATGAAAGTGCATAATTTTATTTTCTAAGTATTGTGATGTAAATTTGCATATATGTATATCAACATAGTGTGCACCAAGGACGACACACAATTTTAGGGGAGGGAGAATGTAACATCCCCATTATAATCCCCAGTTTAATTAATGCTTAATGTAGATATAATATGTGGCTACGACCAAGCGATGTAATATGTAGATTGTATTTTTGAATGTTAATAATAAAATGTGATGCCAACTGCTAAGGGGATATGGAAAGAGATGGGGGATGAATTAATCCACTAGAGAAGGGAGGGTCTAGGATAATGTCTTAGAGGGGTACTCCAAGGGGGAATTACCCATGTATATTAATTCAACCCATTTTCCTAAACTTATTATTGGTATATGAACCTTCTAATTTGTGATTGAGTGTTCCCAAATCCAATCATTGAATACATGTAAGAGGGTGGGTATGAGTGGTCACATCCCATAGTTATTGGGAGCATGGGGGATGAGTAAAATCATCTTGGGTAAGTGTGTAATTCAAGTAAGCAAGCCAAAGGAGAGGAAATTCATATGGGCAGCTACAACAATTTTTACACAATCAATTTTTGTGCATGAACAACAAGTAGAGAGCAAGAAAGAGAGCTTGGAGCTGGAACATCCATGGAGGGGAAATTCTAGATCATGTTGGAGCATTTTTGGAGTTGAATATTGAAGATATAGGTTGTTAGGCATGAAGAATGAAATTGCATTGTAACAACAAGTGTTTGCGATTGTTTGTTGGTATTTTGTTTTCAAGCAACAAAATCCCTCGATTTCCCAATTGAGAGATTCCTGGTTACCTGTGCCAGAGAGACCCTAATAAATGAATGAGACAGCCAAGGGACTAATATCAGTGAAGGGGTACATTCCTTGGATTGGGTAAGTCTAGAGGAAGAGAGCTAGTGGAAAAACATGATAGTTGTAGGAGAATACTAGTGGGTTGTGAGTTTTCTGATCTGTGAGTGGACAGTGAGAGACCACCCTCTTTTCTGGATTACTAGCCTCAACTTGGGGGTGACTTTCTATTGAGATTTGGAACAACATGTCTATGGTTGGGTGGAATGTCTGTCCCAAGTAGCTGGTTGCACAACTGTTTATCAAAGATAAGTGTTTTATCTTGTTGTTGTTTGTATTATGAGTTTATTTGTTGTGCATTAAATATGTGTATCAAACTGATTTACATGCTGCTGAAATTGATTTTAATAGTTTCATTTCATGTTGTTTTAGCATGTTGTAGATGCATCTAAATAACGGTAACATTCAACAATTAAATATGTATATAATTTGTAGCTATAAGCTACTGGAAATTATTTAGTTAGCAGAATTTTTCATTTTTATGAGTATTCCACGACCATAATGTTCCTCAGTTGGAATGGGGGATGTTATATTATGGAACGATGAGAGAAAAACAACATAATCTAGACTAAGTTTTTCCAATATAGAAAGGATTAAATGATTTTATTGAGTGGATTTGTATATTCCACATCCCTTTAGATGAAGGGGGAGGGACTTGAAATTCGTAAAGAATTCCTGGATATTATAAAAATTCCTTGGATCTAAGGAATTCATCTCTACCTCAAGCATGGCCTCTCATTTCATCATGTTTTCCAAAGAGTTCCTCCAACTTTTTCCAAATCTCATTTGGTGTGGTACAAGATTCAATGTGAAACAAAATCTCAGGGTACATAGACATGAAAATAAGTCCATAGGCCTCATCCATGCAGTTGAGATACCTATTCTTATCGATATCATATGTTGGTTCCACCTCTATAGCCATGGTAATCCGRTACAAGAATATGCATCTAAGTTGATGCAAATTTTTTAGCTTCCACTYGAACTAGTTATGAGGCGTGAGAAGTATTGTCAGCGAGTACTCCATCCTTTCTATCTGCATATTCCTCATGTACCTTAAAATAAAATTCTTATGTGMTTTATCCTAGAAATCAATGCTCTGATACCATGTGAGGTTTTCACAGTGAACCTAGCTAGTAGAAAAATCACACAAAGCTTGCGAGAGAGAGAGAAGAGAAGAGAGACAAGMTTGAGAGAAAGAATGAATTGTATTAACTGAATGAGTAAATGGTAAAATACACATGATATACTCTACATGKATAAGTGAATGAACCATAGTAGTGATATAGAGAGATCTAGACACTCACTGGCAGAAACTAAAGTAATCTTCCACCTAGTCCTAGTTAATTGGTCGATRCAATCATTAGTTCACTGAGTCACACGTGTGGAAGTRAGAGGAACACATGAAATCACAAGATATGTGCCTTATTGGCCACATGCATGAGATGTGTTCCATTCTAGTGAGGAAACTGAGGTGAACATGAAATTGTTGGTGATAAAACCAAGGTTGCTATGCATGAGTAGCTTCCACTAGTCTAACTGTGGTGTAACTGACTCTGAACTAAAGAGGGAAGGCTCCCTATTTTTAAGGAGACACCCTAATTTGTAAGGGAATATTCTCAAGAGTGAATATTCTCATATATGGAATCGCCCTCAACATTGGATTGCCAACCTTAGGAAAATAACTACCCAGGTGAGTGTGTAATATCTCCAACACTTACCAAATGCATGCTGAATCTTCCTTATGCATGATATAAGGAAACCGTTTTTGCTAGTTTGTAGTTTTCCATGTTGGAAACAAAATCCATGTCTCAGATTTCTTTGATTCATCTTCAAATGCGGAAAACTTGGCTTGTAAGACAACTCTTTAACACTATTTTTGAAATTTCCAGGAAATGCATGCCATCATCACTATAAAGTAAGCCAAGGCCAAGTTAAGGACCCAAATCAAGTTCTATGAGATGCCTTAAGTTCTAGATTCTACAAACCTTTCATCTTGTGCCATGAATCCATGTCTAAATTATATAGTACTTAAAACAAATTTTCCCTTATTTCCATAATTTAGGAACATGAACAACTAGGGAAAAGTAGACATGCCTGGGTCCTTAAATTTGAAAATGAAGTACTTCTAAGTCTTCCATGCCTTCTATGAATTAAAATGCCTACAAAGTATTTTTATTAGCTAGTGATGCTCTTGTATCACCATGGCTATTGTCTTACATGAAAATGCATGTCATATGCCTTTGAATGCCCACACCACCAATTTGATTAAATGAAACATACTCCATGATTTGGAAAAATACATGCCACACTATGAAATGCACACCATCAAGATCAAATTAACGCTTTGTAATGGGTGACACAAGAAGGATGTAATATTTGAAGTTCCTTGATGAAATTAAAACCAAATGTTACCACATGTAGAATGAACAACAATGATTCCAAAATATGCATTCCATGTCTTGTATTATGTAAAATGCATGCCATATTCCTCATAATACCACAAAATCAATTTGATTTAATGAACTACACTCCATGCATTGGAAAAATCACACCGTGCTATCAAATTGCACGTTAAAAAGATCAAATGTAGTCCTTATGATGGGTGATGCAAGAAGGATCTATATCACATATGCCTAGTGAAATTAAATCCAAATGTTACCACATGTAAAATGAACACCAAAAATTCCAAAATATGCATGCCATGGATTTTATCCTATGTGAAAATTCACATCATGTGCCATAATGCCCACAACATCAATTGGAAAATGCATGCCTCACTGTCAAATACATGCCATTCATTATGATGGGTGATGCAATAAGGATGCAATATCTCAAATAATATAATTCCATGGATCTTTTACTATGTGAAAATGCACACCATGTGCCTTAGAATGCTCCATTATCAATTTTGAATCATTGAAATGCACTCCATGGAAAAGGAACACCACACTATCAAATGGATGCCAATAAATAACTGCAGTCCTTATGATGGGTGATGGGTGATGCAAGAAGGATGTAAAATCTCAAATTCCTTGGTGAAATTAAAGCCAATTGTTGCCACATGTAGATGGACACCAATGACTCCAAATTTCACATGCCAAGGCTCTTGCCTTATGTGAAAATGCACACCATGTGCCTTAGAATTTCCAAAACATCAATTTGATTCAATGAAATGCACTCCATGCATTGGAAAATGCATGCCACACTATCGAATGCATGCCAACAATGTCAAAATCATTCCTTATGATAGGTGATGCAAGAAGCATGTAGCATATCAAATGTCTAGTAAAATTAAAGCCAAATATTACCTCACATAGAATGAACACCAATGATTCCAAAATATGCATGTGATACCAATGATTCCAAAATATGCATGTGATGGCTCTTGTCCTATGTGAAAATGCATACCATGTTCCTTATAATTCACACAACATCCATTTGATTCAATGAAATACACTCCATGCATTATAAAATGCACACCACACTATCAAATGCATGCCATCAATATAAGATGTAGTCCTTATGATGGGTGAGCAAGAATGATTTAATATTTCAAATATCTTAGTGAAATTAAAGCCAAATGTTTCCATATGTAGAATGAATACCAACGATTCCTACATATTTACACCATGGTTCTTGTCTTATGTGAAAAGGCTTGCCACGTGTCTCTGAGAGTTCCCACAACATAATTTTGAATCATTTAAATGCACCTCATGCATTGGTGCACACCACACTATCAAATGCACTCCAACAATATGCACTTTTTATTATGGCTGATACAAGAAGGATGTAATATCTCAAATTCCTTGGTGAAATTAAAGTTAAATGTTACCACATGTAGATTGAACGTGAAGAATTCCAAAATATGCATGCCATGACTATAGTCTTATATGAAAATGCATGACATGTGCCTTAGAATGCCCACAATATCAATTTGATTCAATGAAATGCACTCCATGCATTAGAAAATGAATTCCATACTGTCAAATCCACAACAATAATATCAAACAAAGTTCTTATGATGGGTGATGCAAGAAGGATATACTATCTCAAATGAAATTAAATCCATATGTCACCACATGTAGAATGAACATCAATGATTCTAGAATATGCACGCCATGGTTATTTTCTTATGTGAAAATGCACACCATGTGCCTTATAATGTTCACAACATCAATTTGATTCAATGAAATGCACTCCATGCATTGGAAAATGTTTTTCTAAGGTGGTAGGGATATTGGTGGAGATCTAATATTTAAAGTAAAATCTTCTTACTAGTTATCATTAAAGTACAAAAAATGCATGCTCTTAACCTCAATCATAATTTTTCTCCCTATAATCCATTAAAAAATGCACACCAAAATTATTAAATGCACTCCTAATGTTAGATGATGCAGAAGGATGAAAATGCTCACCTTGATCAAATTCCTGAATGAAATTAAAGACAATTTTTACCGCATGTAGAATAAACATTAAGGATTCCAAAAACTACATGCCATCACTCTTGTATTATGTGAAAATACACACCATGTACCTTAGAATACCCCCAACATCACTATCTTTCAATCAAATGCACACCATGTGCCTAAAAATGCCCCCATCAGAATTGTCCCTCAACATACATTATATGAGTGTTAAGATTCTACATTACTTTATAAAAGTTAGTGTATTTTGTATGGTTTAGTGTAAGACTATCTAAAATTTTATAAAAGTTATTGAATTTTTTGATTGGCCATATTCCTTCAATTTTACACTGTGTATTAGAAATTTAGTTGTTAGCTCTAAACCCCTACTCAAATTTGAGCCAGTGTTTGACCACATACTCTGTAATAGTTTAATCTCAACCAAGTTAAAATTTACAAAACCACATTGTTGGTTGCAGCCTACATAATTTTTCCAAACCCCAATTATAGAGGGCAGTTCACTTGTTAACGAAGGTGATGTAATGAATGAAGACCACCTTGACATCGGGTGTGTGAATGGAAACAATGAATACATACTCAAAGAGTTTTCATCGATGGAGAAACCATGAGCCAATGGCCAACATGTACACAAAATATATTGGATAAAACATAAGTCTTCAATTTCATTTTTACAAAATTCAATTACATTGATAATAAGATAAATGAAGTGATTTTCAGTTATGATATTCGGTACATGAAATTGAATTTGTTTGGGATGAGGGATTCTCTAGACATTGATTTGATCACCAAATCCACCCAAATTACACATAGAGGGGGTAAAATTGAACAATAGGAAGATCCTAAAGTAAGACAACCTCTAAAATATGTGGCAGATAATTAACAAAAATTCCTAGAAATGGTTTGAAAATGGAAGATGTACCCTCAGGACTGTACCAATATTTGATCGAGGCAATCTTGCGAACAATTATGAATCACCCCAAGGTCGATATATTTGGTGATTACATGAATTTGGTGTTTCACTAGTTCGAAGACATTGCCATTGGCATTCTACATTTGATGGTGAGAAAATTGCAACTTGCCTTGCAAGATTATCAATCTAAGGGGGTGAGGTTTAGTTTCCCAAGAACTCTATAAAATTTTATTGACTTATATCAACCTAAATATGCTATAGAGAATACACTGACACGTGTAACCTCATCTTAGATATGACATTAAATTTATAATAAATACTTTAAGAAAAGAAATGTTGTGAAAACTAAGAATATTAAAGACACGATAGATATAGAAATTCAAAACAATGAATTTCTTTAAGAGAAACATGTAGAGGATTTGAAACCTCAATTGGAAATGAAATCACAAGAAGAGAGAGATGGTGAAGGATGAACATGAGGATTAGAAACCTTGCCGTAGGAGTTTGAACTTACCAAAATTTTATAATAATTAAAATATGAAGCAACTCCGGGGTAAGAATGAATGGATGCTGCATATTGTTCTATATCCAAAGATCCATTTGATCAAATTCCTCATCCAATTTTGGATATAAAATATAAGGATTATGATATATTAATGCCCCCACCCTTCAGGTTGACTTTATAATATACATTCTATTGGTTTGCTATTCATTTCATATTTTGATTATTTGATACTATGCTTCATTAAAAACATCCTAACAACTTTTATGGAGTTAGGAGAGAATGAAGTGGTAAAAAAACATCTTCATGATGTGATGAAGGAAATGGTGACACTTAAAGGTTTATTGGATGATATGAAATCCTTTTGTGAAAAGATAAAAAAGAGTGTTGAAGAAGTTTGTGCAGAATATGAAGAAATGATTAATTCAAGAAATGCAAAGATTGTATCTCTGGAAAAATGATCCGAGAAAGAGATCCAAAGTCTCCAATATTCATCCATTACAGTCTGTACATAATCTTGTCCCTGATCTTGAAATGCAACTGAAAGAAAGAGAAAGAAATTGTAAAATTAAAATTTCAGATTATTCTTGATCTTAAGAGAAAAAATAGACATAAATATAAAACTGAAAAATTAAAGAAAAATATGAGATAAATATTACAAATCTTAATGGTAAAGCCATGAAAATAGAAAATAGAATTCATATGCAGAGTTCAATTCTAAAAGAGAGGCATCATAAGATTGTCCAATTAGAATAGGAAGTTGAAGATAAAAATAGAAAAAAGCTCCTCATAAGTCAATSAAAAGGGATAAGGACTTAGATGCTTGAGAGAAACATGTGCAAAATCTTATTTCAATATTGGAATCCATTAAACATGCAGATGTACCAACACCAAAAATCAAGATGTTTCGTAAGAAGATATAAGAGAAAGATGACAATATTAGAGAGATGGAACAAAAAGTCTCAAAGAACTATAAATCACAACATTTAATGATGTGATCAAGAGATTATTAATCTCAAGGGTCATCTTAGCCATCTTGATGAACTTAAATATAGTTTACAGCAATAAAAGTCATAAGTTTTGAGAGGGGAAATTGACTTACCATAGTAAGAGAAAGAAACCCTCAGAACAAGCTATAAAGAAGAAAATGTGATGAAAAAATTGAAAGCAACATAAAATAAGATAGAAACTATGGATGGAGAGATGAAAGAAAATGAGAAAATGCATGATGAGAGGTATCTAAAAATGTGGAGTTATCGAAACAATGGACAAGTAAGAGAGAAACTCTAGATTTCGATAAAGAACTCTAAGGTCTTATGCCTACTATAGTTCCCTAGGAATTAGAAGGTACCAAAAAAGACAAAAAATTCCACAATGAAGTTTCTTCTTCTAAAGATAAGGCATCGCAAAAACCTCCCAAGATCCCCCTCTTTATAAAATAGCATGGATTGATTGTTGTATTGAATTGTTTGTCAATAATCCTTATGGGTTTATGGATTTGTAGACAATGGCTTCTTGTTCATGATTGTGATCATTCCCTATTTTMTTTTGATAAGTGTTMTTGAGCAAAAAAAAAAAAAACTTKAATTTAATATTTTATTTTGTATTAATAGAAATATTATGATTCCTTTTCAAGTGTTAATTGTTGTCATCTTTACAACTAAGATAAAATCAATTATGTTTATGATATTAATATATGTTTGATATATTTCACTCCATGTGTTATAAAATTATTTTTATATCATACTAAGGTGTGAGCCAGTAGACCTTATTCACTTTTTTTTTAAAGAACTACAAAAAATTGCCAAAGTATTTGCAAACTATCCACTTTAACAAATATGATTTTTTTTTACAATAATCATTCATATTTTAGATAAATGTAAATAATATTTTTAAATAACATGTGATTCTGTAGTATGATTTTTTATATATGGATTATATCATTTTACATAATGGAAGATGGTAAAATGTGTACAATTTGAAGATGAGAAACACCTCTTTATTAAGGAGATTGGAGGGTTGCATATATTTCATGATAATCATGAGAAATTTTCTCGATTTATGTTTATGACATCTATAATATTTTTTTTAAATAACATCCATAACACACTCTTAAAGATTTATGAAGGTGTGTCTCATTCCATTTCACATCCTTCTATTACCTTAAAGTGCATGCCAATTGATAAAAGGGRTTAGGAAAATGTATGCCCTTCCATACATAATAAATCCATATGTAACATACATAATAAATCCACATGTAACATAAATAATTACTACAAAACACATGTCCTAAAATTTCTCAATTATTTTGCACATACATGCAATCATCAGTATGCTAAATAAGCAATTTCATTGTTTTTGCACTTTTTCATCATTAGAGAGTGAAATGCAGACCTAGATCTCTAAAAGGTCAAAATCATGATTTCCAAATTTTTGAGTGTCTTTAGCAAATTAAAATTAAGAATATAATTACATGGTTATAATTTCATTTTCAATTGAGGAAAATCTCTAAATTTTTTTATTGGATCATAAACTTCTTTCACTATTTGGTATACAGTGTTGCTTTTTGATATTTTGAACTTTACTTTTTATTTTTCTTTTATTAGTCCCTATCGAAGGCCATGACTCTTGCAATCGATTCACTGTTGACCATGTATTAGTTAAACTTTGACTTAAAATATTTTTCCATTCTCCAATGTCGTATACTGTAAGAGGAAAATAATGATTTTTTTCCATATATAAATTATATTTATAACGGATGTTATTGGATTAGTTAAACTTTGACTTAAAATATTTTTCCACTCTCCAATGTCATATACTGTAAGAGGAAAATAATGATTTTTTTCATATATAAATTATATTTATAAYGAATGCTATTGGATTAGTTAAACTTTGACTTAAAATATTTTTCCATTCTCCAATGTCGTATACTGTAAGAGGAAAATAATGATTTTTTCCATATATAAATTATATTTATAACGAATGCTATTGGATGATACATTTGGAGTCTTATTGCAGAGGTGATGTAATTTTTTCATTGTTAAAATATATATAACCTAAAGTTCGAAGGTTCAAAGTCATTGGCTTTAAAGATTTTAAGCTAAAGTTCAGAGTCATTGTTCCTTTGTCCTCGCTACCACATTATGTAATTTTATCTTTAATGGAAAATAAATTTACTAATTTATAACTCCTTTAAATTTACTAATTTATGTCGGTTCTTTAAATGTCACAAACACTCCTTGGAAATGTTGAGCCTTTTCAGTGAATTAACATTTATGCTTTGTCAGTGCACCACCTTGAACCAAATTTCAATGCACAAACCAAATTTCAATGCACACATGGCGGGCATGCCTCCATCTTTCTCATCTTTCATCTGAGAATTGTCTCACCGACTTTGGTGTTGATATGCCGCCATGAAAATAATACTCTACACCGCCTCACTACATCTTGCACTTCATCTTATCTTAATTGATGAACTACATCTTATCTTCATTGATGAACGACGGTTGATATTGTACATACATGGGCCATTCTTATTGTACAAGAAATTTTATGCAACGGAGAATGTGCGATTTCACTTACCTCTGAGTTAAGCACACCCTCGATTCTGCTGGTGGGGATTGGTTCCAACCTGCCCTCATGGAGATAGCATAATGAGCTAGAGTTGGGACAGTGAGTTGAGTGCCATGGATTATGTTTCACCTCAGGGATCTAGGGTTTTATGACATGAAAGGATTCACAACTTCGCCTGACTTGACTGAGGATAATCCAGAGAAGTGGAGAAAGGTCACGATTGTGGTATCCGACACATCGCACGGTAATTTTTCTAATAATACTTGTTGGTCCATCATAGTTGAGATCAATAACTTTATACAGTCCAAGCATCTGCAAAAAATCTTAAGGCAAATATTATGTGAAGGCTTTGAGAGTAGTGGAGCTGAGCACAAGCGATGCTTCATATCATCAAATTATCATTGTTGTGGCTTCCCCCTCGTTAATTTTCCTTGCCACCACTGATCCAGGGGATCAAATTTTGCTCAAAAATTCAAAGTGCTTGGAATCGCTTCAAATTGAATGAGAGTGTAGGCCTCATCATTACGAACCCAACGCAACTCGTTTGGGTTCAAACGAACGTTGGGAGAAAGAGATATCACGTTCTGTTTGAAATGACAAACAAGCAAAAAAAGGGATGCTGACTGTACAGTCCATACG
>JASDQU011403594.1:4107-16357 GCA_032191745.1 Picea mariana
CTGTGATCTTAAACTGTCACAATACAGAGATTCTCTTAACTGTAATTAAATTTTAGTAACAGGGAGTGAGTAATGAATATGGGAAGGCGAAGGGATTGTAATTAGCGTAAAGTGAAGAAAATGGTAGGGGAAGATAGCGATTACTGTTCGAAAAATTAATTAAGGAATTCCATAAAACAATCCTATATTAAAAGCAAAAGATCCAATACTAACCAAACAATCACTGTGATCAATTAAAGAACTACTATGTATAATTCATCATTTCTGTGTATTAACTTGTTCACTGTTTGCAATTAAATATTTAACACAGTGTCATCAAACTCAAAATAATATTCCTTCCAAAACAACCTGTATAAGAGTTTTGTTTCTTCCCATTTGTCCCATTAAATATTCAAAACAATTTCTAAATGAACATACAGTCACTTGTTTCCACTCCGTTCCATCAAAACATCAACCACTGTCCATGAATTATTTCTTTAAATCAAACATAGAGACAAAAATCGTGCTATATTCCATTCCTCTAATCAATAAAATTGCTACAAAACCATACTGTTATAAAACCCATGCCCATCTCTAATGGTGTAATCAAACGATATCCATAGCATATACAGTGGACAACCACACCACAACTATCACGATTGCAATACTCTTGATTGGAAATTAAAACACGCAGTAATGGAAACCCTTATTTCAACTTATATCATGTTGTAGGAAACACACAACCCAACGCATAAAGAAAAGAGGCATATTCCCGATCAACCATAAAACAATGCTGAGTCAACAATCCAAATTTTACAACACAAGAGGCAAGGACTGTGTGCCTACTTCATTACTCGAATCAACCAATTAACCATGCTGAACTATCGAATTAATTGCCATAATAAAAGGATACAATTATTATAAACCAATCACAAAAACCACTGTCAATGCTATTAATCAGGGACAACCAATAATCAACCACTCTTAATGATACTCCACGAAATCAACAGTCGACCATGTGCCCGACCAAAAATAACTGGTTCATTTATCAAAATTGAGCTTAAAATAATCAAGGGTGGGCTTTGACTAACCAACATACGGAGGTTGGAAACGACCACCAACAACAGGTGAGAAACATTCGGGACAACATGGTGGACACACAAGCCATATCACCCATAGCTTTGCAAGACAAGGGGAGAGTTCAATAGGTAGGAAAGATTATGAATAGAGGAGTAGAGGTCCCTCACAGGTAAATAAATAACACCCAGAACACGCAGAGCATTACCCTCACAATTTTCCCCAATAATCCTGAGTAATACTGATATAAAATAGAGCCATGAAATAACAATCAAACTCAAAGAAAGCCCCTTGGCATAATAGCCATCATAACCAAATATGCAGATACCAATAGTATAAATGAGACCATACCCAGGTGAAACGATACACAATGACACAAGGTGGTTCAAAATGAAACCCAACAACCCCATAACATCAATACAAATGGGTGAGGTGACAATAACTGTGTGGAGACAGTCAGTCTACTAGCATGTTTACAGGGAGAACGTGCTTGTCATTGATGGCAAGAAAAACATGGTATCGTTACAAGCAAGAACAACACATGCAGACAACACAGGTAGAGTGTGACTGTCATTTGATGGAAAACAGGCTTGGAAGACATCATAAGTCCAGACAGGAGGAACGCATAGATGGAGAACATATCTCAGGCGTTAGATCCAAGCACAGGGACCGACCGTCGTTGGATCTAGGAGAACCTGCATGATCTTTAAATTTCAAGGTGAAGCGGGCTTGCAAAATACTGAGCAGGAGGACCATCCATCTTTGGGAAGGACACGTGGCTACAGATCAAAATTTTTCCGACTGAAAGGTCAAAGGAAGGAGGGGCCTAACCTTCACAATTTTGCATATCACAAGTTGGAAGGTTAGGNATCTTTAAATTTCAAGGTGAAGCGGGCTTGCAAAATACTGAGCAGGAGGACCATCCATCTTTGGGAAGGACACGTGGCTACAGATCAAAATTTTTCCGACTGAAAGGTCAAAGGAAGGAGGGGCCTAACCTTCCAACTTGTGATATGCAAAATTGTGAAAAGATCTGAGCCGTTGGATCGAGAACTAAACTGGGCCATCAGATCCGGGAGGTAGATCATGACAGCCTATGTCAGCAAGGACACATGGCGCAATCATACAATGACAAGTGTCAAGTTGATTTAGCATCTCAGGCCACTAGAAATCACAAATCTGAGTGATACATGGCAGCCACTCGGCTCATGACACATCATTGAGTGACACAATAATGACGTCACTCTGAGAGTTTTGCTTCAGGAGTTTTAGATTCATCACTCCCCCAAAGTCTTGAAGGATGAAGTCCTAGGGCGTAGGATAGCCATTGTATCAATGAGAAATCTTGACTGTTGATCTGATATGGATCCATTTTGATGTTTCGCAGATTGGAAATTCCAGAGGAATGAGTTGTTGGAACTCGCGATATGTGAGGTCACGACATAATCACAACCGTTGGATCACAAAATGTTGTGGACCATTGATCTGGAGAGTGAAGTGCTTGTTTGATTGGCGAGTGGTCATAACTCATGGTCACATCATCGGGAGTTAGAGGGAGGAACTAGAGAAACCAAGCTTCATTTCGGGGTTCACAATATGAGGAGTCAAGGGACTCATGGGAGAATCCCCAAAGTGTGAAATTGTGAAGAACCCTCGTGCTTGACCCCTGGTCACCACCAGTGGTCACATGAGTGGAAGGAGATAACATATCTAGACTCCATTTCAGGTACTGAGAGTTGGAGGAGTCAAGGGACTCACGGGAAAATCCCTGATGTGTGAAATCGTGAAATGCTTTTTCGAATGGGGATGTGGTCACAATGAGTGGTTAAATTAGTGGTAGATTGGGAAAGGAGCTAGAAATGCTAGACTCCATTTCATATTTTCGGGAGTGGAGCGAGGAAACTCATAGCTGGATATCCTGGAACGCGAAATCGCAAAACGCTTTCTGAATATGCATTTGGTCACCGCTTGAGGCCACATGTGAAAGGAAAGGGCTTATCCAGAAAGGAAAAAATGCCCACTGTGAAGTTTTCCTTAGGAAGACAGAAGGCGTGAAACACAGGAATGCACTAATATTTTCTCAGTAACTGCCAGAAGGACATGACTATGACTGCCAGAGGAGCTGAAGAGTCTCCAGGTAACTGCCAGTGGAACGTACACTCATTATAGAGGTGACTGATAGATGGAAAAACATCTAAGTCTACTACAGCCAGTGAAGCCAAAAAATCTAAGTACAACGACCAATGATGATGAATGCAGTGAAGTGTAGGTAGGGGGATAACGCATGAAGCATGTAGAGGGTGCACAGAGACTATAAAAAAAATGCAAAATTGAGAAGAGATTGCTGCTATTTTTGAGAGTGATTTATGCAGGTAGAAACATTTAGTCTAGAGGAGAAAAAGCGCAACAGAAGAAAGGAACAGAGATGTATATCTGAGATAGTAAAAGAAGGCCAAGGAGCACAGGCAGAGAGAAAGCAGAAGATAAAAAAGTTCAAGAAGATGCAGTCAGAGAGACACTGATGCAGACAGAGAAGAGCAGTGTAGATGAATAGTGATGAGACTAGTAAGCCATTGATAACTATTGAATCACTGTAATAAATTCACAGAAAGAAAAGATTTATATTTCAAGGTGGTAGGGAGGTGCTAGGGAGGACTTTTGTCCTAAGAGTTTCAAGTGGGTGCTTGAACACATGGAGTTGTAGCTTCCATCTGGTTGCAGCCAGAAAAACCAAGGTGGCAGGGAGGTGGAAGGGAGAAGAAGTGTTCTTTGTCATACAGATTGGAGCCTGTGTGACTGGAAGTTGGTGCTTCCATCCAGTTGGTGTTGGGACACTCAGGGAGTTGGTGCTTCCTTCTAGTGGGTGATAGGGAAACCAAAGAGTAGGTCCTCTCAACAAGTTGCATCTTGAAAAATAGAGGTTGTAGCCTCAAGAGGAGTTGGAGCTCCCAAGAATGATAATGTACAGAATATGAAGTTTACTTATCAGATAAAGAAGAAGAGGTTTTTACCCTTTATGGGTTTCCTCAGGGAATATATTTTTCTATGTATTTCATGTGTGTGATTGATGTTGAATATTCTATTACTTACTTCCCTGCATTATTGTGATGGTCATTAAGTGCTCTGTAAATATTTTAAAGTAATCATAATTGTTTAAGCATGGTAACAACTGATTCAACCCCCCTTCTTAGTTGTCCAACAAGTGGTATTAGATCCGTTTCCTTGTATCTAAAGGTAGATCACTAAGCTTAAACATGTCAAGCCATGAAGGAAAATCAACCAATAAGCCCCCCCTGTTCAATGGAACAAACTTTGCCTTCTAGAAAGTTAGGACGATAACCTACATAATGGATTTAGGTGCAGATGTTGGGGATGTGGTAGAGACTGGTTATGTGAAGCCAATTGTACTAGCTAATAAGGATGACAAGCTAGAGTTCAGTTTCAATGCTAAGGCTATGAATGCTATTTTGAGTGGGCTTGCAGAAGAAGAATTTGTAAAAGTTATGCATTTAGAAACTGCCAAAGACATGTGGGACAAACTCATTATCCGTTATGAAGGTAATGAGAAGGTAAAAGATGCCAAGCTTCAAACCTATAGAGTACAATTTGAACAAATACAGATGAAAGAAGATGAAACTATAGGGAAGTAATTCCTAAGAGTTGAAGAATTAGTAAATGAAATGAAAGCACTTGGTGAAAAAATTGAGGAACCCTCTCTAGCTCAGAAAATTTTGAGATCTCTGCCAGATAGGTTCAACCCAAAGGTCTCAGCTATAGAAGAACTTAATGATCTAAAGGTTTTGGATTTTTATCAACTTATAGGAACATTGAAAGCATATGAAATGAGGATAGTTAAAGATAAACCCACCTCTATAGAAGCATCATTTAAAGAAGACAAGAATGAGGATTATGAGCCTGATGAAATTGAAGAAAAAAATGTGAGAAGACTAAAGAAAAGATCAGACAAGTACCAAGGTAGGCCGCCCTTAAAATGTTTCAACTATGGTAAGATAGGTCACTTTGCATCTAAATGTCCACACAATAAACAGGTTCAGAACTCTGAAGGTGAAAAGAAGTTCAAACCCAAGAGATTTGGTAAACATAAAAGTTTTTGTTTAAACGATGATAGCTCTTCAAAAGACACAGATAGTGACTCCTCATGTGAAGATAAGATCGATGACTTTATGCTTATGGTCCAAGAGGATTATGATAATAAAATCACAGGAAGTAATGATGACAATGAAGAAGCTGTGGTTCACCTGGAAGGAGAACTGATCAGTGCACTGGAAGAGATTGACAGACTCAGAATTAAGAAGAGAAAACAAAAACAATTGCTGATATAGTTCAAGAAAGGTAGTAAAGAATATGATGAAGACTTTGTCATGCTAAAAGTGGAATTAGAAGAGGCAAATAAAATTGAAAACATTCTGAAACAATAGTTATCAGAAAAGAAGGCAAGATGTGAAGCTCTAGAAAAAGAAGTAGTGAAAATTAGGAAAGAGTTGGAGAAGTTTCAAGCCTTGTATCGTCAAAATCTATCAAGTATCAAAGCCTCAGAAGAATTGGCCACCATTATGAATCAACAAAGAAACCCAAAGCTGAAAATAGGTCTGGGTTATGAAGAGGGATCAAGTAGTGATTAGCCAAGCAACAAACAACCCATCAAGTTTGTCAAATCTACAACCTATGACAACAAAAAATATGCAAAAACAAAAGAAGATAATTAGTTTCCTAGGAGGATTAATGAAAGATGTACCAGAACTGAAAATCTAGATCAGAGAAATAATGTACTCTCTGTTCAAAGAAATCATCGACATGGAAGAAATCAAACTTCTCAAAGAAGACAACCATTTTCCAGGTACCAAGGATTTTTCTATGGATATTGTTTTTTCTGTTCCAACTTTGGTCACAAAGCTGTAAATTGTTCTTTAAAATTTAGATATGAGAAATCAAGACATTCAAGGTATAGATATCTGCCACAACAAAGAATGAGACAACCAAGTAACAAACCACCACAGACTACAAGTCACTTGATGGTTGGGAAAATGACGCATGTTAAGCATAACAATCGTTATGATCCTTTATTCAACAAACCATAATGTAACATCTGTCATAACTATGGACATAAAGCTGCTGACTGTGGCTTAAAGAACTATGAACCATATTTGAATTCCCCTACTGAAAATGTCAAGGTTTGGAAGAAGAAAGAAAATGACAAGTGTGGATTAGTGTTGTCAGCTCAAAGACAAAAGAACCCTTGGTATATAGACAGTGGATGCTCCAAACATATGATGGGAGACAAAGGTAAGTTTATATCTCTAAGTGAAAGCAAATCAGTAAACGTAACATTTGGAAATGATGCTCTAGGTAAAATCAAGGGTAAAGGAATGGTGAGTCTGAGTAATGGAAAATCCCAAGATGTTATGCTGGTAGATGGGCTGAAACATAATCTGCTTAGTGTAAGTCAAATGTGTGACAGAGGATGTGAAGTGGTGTTCACTTCCAAGGAATGCAATATAAAGTCTGTAAACTCAGAACAAGTGGTGGCTAAAGGCATAAGGACAAAAAATAATGTATATGTGCTAAAAGAAGATAGATAAGTTTTTGTCTAAGCAAACATGATGAGAGCTGGTTATGGCATAGGAGACTTGGACATCTAAACTTTGAGCACTTAATCAAGCTAAAAAATCTTGAGGCAGTAAAAGATCTTCCAAGAATATCAAAGCCACAAGATTCTATGTGTAAACCTTGCCAAGTAGGAAACATAACTAGGACACGGTTTAAATCCAAGAGCTCTACTTCAACAGAGAAACCACTCCAACTAGTTCATATGGATTTATGTGGACCATCAAGACAGGAAGGCACAGTGAAAGAAAAATACTTCATGCTGATCATTGATGATTACTCCAGACTTACTTGGGTCGCCTTTCTCAAGGAAAAAGCTGAAGCATTTGAGAAATTTAAAATATTTAAAGCCTTATCTGAGAATCAAACATGCAACATGTTAAAGGAAGTAAGGTCAGATAGAAGAGGAGAATTTATGTCAAGTTATTTCAAATAATTCTGTGATAAACATGGGATCAAGAGAGAATACACAATCCCAAGAACTCCACAACAAATGTAGTAGTTGAGAGGCAAAATAGAATAGTGTAGCAAATAGCCAGGTCAATGATGAATGAGAAGAACATTGGTCAAACCTACTGGGTAGAAGATATACACACAACAATCCATGTTCTTAACAAAGCCCACCTCAGACCTGTTGACAGGCGAAAATGAACGCTCACCAACAGGGAGAGTGGATCTGGTCCGGGGTTGTCTAAATAACCCAATCCGTTTGGGATAACCCATCCTGACGGGTTTAGCGGCTCCATTAGCCGATCTAAGTCCTAAGAAAACAAAAAAAAAACTATTCTAAATTAACTAATCTAAATGAAAAATAACAATTAAAACAAACTAATAAACAAATCTAAATTATTATATATACAATTTACTATCTAATACTATAATAATTCTATGAAATTTAACATTCAACTATCAACTGAATCAAATCTTAATCACAAATGTACAATATTTATAAATTACAGATTTAGAAGAAAACCTGAAAAAAATCAATTGCAAACTGTCCTAAGACAGCGAAACTATTTTTTGATTTTATAGTTTTATGATAAAGAAATAGAATAAAAACTAACTATCTAAGCTAAACAACTAAAACACTAACTCTAACTATGTATCTAAACTAATATATTTATTTAAACTACTTAAATAACACTAATAAGCTAACCTGTGATAACGCTTTCCAATTTGTCCTGTGTAAAGAATCCAGTTCAGCTGTTCGATGAGAGGAAACACGCATCAAGCCTCTGCCAGCCTCTAGTAAACAGTAAGCAGCAATGCTCTTTTGAATATCGATAATAGAACAAACAAGACATAAAAGTTACAACAATCTTATAATTTACAAATCATAACATTTAGATAAATCTGCGTGCAAGGATTTGTATAAAATCATTCAATTAACGAAGAAGAGAAATCTGTGATTCATTAACTGAAACAAAGTAATTGTTGTATTTTTTAAATAAGAGAGACCAGATATAGATTACACATTAATCAAATCACATCAACCTGCAATAGATTACGATAGCTAAAGTAGTCTATAATCGACTGCAAAATGATATGAATAAAACTTGAAACAAAAGTTTGATATATTGAAAGTGAAAGCTGTTACAAGACATCAACTTTCATCTCAGTCTGTATCATAAATCCATAGTCTGGTTCTCCCACAGTGAGGATGATGAGTTTATTACAAAAAATGACAAGTATTTAAAGACCTCTCACAGGGTAAAACATCCTTGTGGGAGTTATCAAAACAGTTTACACAAATCTGGGAAAATATCCCAAGTCTCTATTTCTAACTCAAACTAACAACTTAAAAATAAAAACTACATCACACAAATATCTCCTATATTGTCACAGCATGCCCAAATTGATCATTGCAATTCATATGTACCTGAACAAGGACAAGAATAGACAATATTAGAGGATATTTTATTAATAAAATTGACAAAAATCAAATTTCTAAGACTAGCTACATAATCTTGCGATTCTGTAGCTGGTCTAAATTGAACACAGAATCGCATTAAAACCAATTCAAAACTCAAATAATTAAATTCAAACTATTAAACAAGTATCTAATTTCTATTTGAAAACCAACGAATCATTCAAATAAAAAACTGTTATGATAATTTGAGAGAAAACAAGATTATGATCAATTGAATGATTACAGAGATACATGTACTCTGTTCCATTTGTTATCACAATTTCGGGTAAACAGAATCATATTGGATAACTCGACAGCAATGAAATCGTTTTCATAAACTAATTGAAATCGACACAAACTGTAACCAGCTAAGAGATTTTCCACGCAACAGTTTATGTCGCCCTCTCCATTAACAAAATCATTTTTAAATCCAAAACGAAATCAACAGGATTGTTCTTCAAATTGATAAAACTATATTAAACAAATACAAACGATCATGCTAAACGTGGCACACAGGAACGAATCAAAATGGTTTGACAAAATCGTTATGAAAAATCATATCAATTAGTATAGCCACACGATTTTTAGCAAATAGATCTTCGACACAGGTCGAATGTAATCCAAATTCAAACGAGAATATTGATTCAATACAAAACAGAGTCGTTCGTGGCTAATTGAAGTCAACAGTGTTGTTTTGAGTTTATTAGATTACATCATATTTATCAACCCAGTCACTAATAATGATGCATAACACATTTAAAGGATCATACCAATTCAAGCCCATGAAATCGTTTCAAAATCAAATCATAAGAACTAAATCAGAGCTGATAGAATCCAACCACAATGAAATCATACCAAATCAAAACATAGCCGTGCTCTGATTTTAGCACAAAAATCTCTTATACAGGTCATAAGCAATCAAAATCTAAACGAAAGCAAACCCCATTGATTTGGTTAATTCAAACCAACAGAATTATTCAAAACGAATCAAACCCAATGAAAACCAATCAATTGCTAAACTGGAAACGACCAAATCGCATAACCAAATCATAACCACATTTGACTTTAACAATAAGAATCTACTGTACAGGATCCACAACATAACCATTTTTGATAATCAAACTATGAAAGAATCATTTCGAATAATGAACATAACTAATCGAAACCCAAAAACCAATTCATTATATTAATCCAAGCAATTCATAAAACGAAATTGATATTGAAATTCATACCTGGATAATCAGAAAACAACTCGGTCATGACAATTTGGAATTGACGAAGGCTGTTGCCGATTAGAAATTCTTAAAAATGATCGAACTAGTGGTTTTCTGTTTCTTGTCATTAGCTTGAAGCTTATCCCTTTCTCTCGACAGCACTGTAACTTGGTTTTCCAATGATTTGATCTTTGACTGTAACAAGGGAACATCGGTATAGTAGCGCTCTAGCCACACATCACATTGGATACATGATGTCTATTCGGGCTTTGAAATTGCAGGCGAGGGTTTGTTTAAATCACCGAGGGTTTCATTATGAAGCTTGATTCCTGGGTAGTTAGGATTATTCTTTAGGCATGGGGGAAAATTAGAAACATAGTCATAGGGTGGCTCGGAGCATAGGCCTTGGGAATAGGGGTACTCTTCAGGTAAGAAACGCTCGATATCGGAGTCCGATTCCTCGCTCAGAACTATGGGCTTTTGATCAGCATTTGGCTTAGGCTTATTCTGGGCAAGTCTCGATATCAATCGAGCATTCTTTTTACCCTTGCTATTGAGAGTAGGGTTACCCTTGACTTTCTTACTCACAGGCTTCTTTACAGCCTCAACCTTGTCTGTTATGATGTCGGGTAGGTCAATATCAGGGTCGACCGAGGGTTTGGGAGAGGGTAGAAGGGAATGAAAAGGCACGAGTGGACCGACCTTAGTCTCACTGACCACAAACTTGTTGATTTGGACAGACTCTGAATCAACAAAGCCATTTCTAGACAAAAAGGCTTGCCAATTATCACCGCGAAAGTTTAAATGGGGAGCGATGATGAGTCTAATCAAGCCATGGTGAAACAAGATGCTATCAACCTTCTCACGTTTGAACCTCTTAGCCATTTTGTAAAGACTACACAGGAAGTAAAATGGCATGTTCAATGGATAGCCCATGAAATTCATTAACAGTAGAAGGTGATAAAGAAAAACCAATCCATACCGACCTTCACAGGTCACAAAATGTTTAACCATTATCAAAAGATCATGCCACCTGGGTTTAAGTGTGGAAATAGGCATACCTTTGTCACAAGATGTAACCTTTCATGATACAAACAGTAAAGGCCATGACACCTCATCAACGTTGGAGTTCTTAAACCATTGCTGGCCTGTGGCTGCTAGTCCTGTGGCAGAGCTTATGAATTCTTCATTGAGTTCAAGTTGAATGTCACCTACTTTAGCCTTACACCCATCAAAGGTACGGGCGAATTGCTGTGCAACAAAAATATTGAAACCCTCGAACCTTTGTATAAACACTAGCCAACCATTGTTCTCTAAATCCTTACGAGCGTTATCAAACAGTAACAGAGCTTGATTACCATTTGGCTCAATTCGCACTATCGGTGCCATAGACAGGAGCACACGGTGAACGATGTGAACAGGCCAGGGTTTGAACACAACCTACGCAGGGGCAGAATGCTCACAGGATTACCCGAAACTAGCAAAGGTGAAACAGGGATAGGGGAAGACATTAATGACATATCGTGCGAAGGTGGTGGAGCTAGTTCATTACATGCAAAACAGTCATATCTACAGTACAATCGCCGACGCAAATAACTATTCAACCCACTATTGTATAGGTTAACAATTGTGCCATTCAATCAACCAATGAAATCAATGGTAAGTGGATTAAACATTCGCGCGAGCAATAGTTATAGTTTCAAAACCAAACAAATGAATTGAAACCAATACCAAGGGTTTGATTGTATGAAATGTGTTGTGTATAACTATTTATACCAAGAGTTTAAGCATAACACCAATGTGTCTTCATGAAACCAATGATCAAGTGAATCGATCAAAGAGCATATAAATCCAATCATCAGTGCATCACAAAATCAATTACTCATAAAACGAAATTATCAATCAAAGAATGCCAAATGAGTATAGATCAAGGGGTCTTGCCAACTGTATAACGATAAGTAAATTAGAAACTCAATGGGCATATCGACAAGAATGATCGCAACAATTTAGCGACGATTTTAATGTGACTTTGAAAACCAAGTTTTCACTCTTGCAGTCGTGAAAACAAGAACAGAGGTAAGTGTGCTCATGGCGCAAAAATAATAGTGTCGTTTTAATGAAGGATTGCAACGAAAATCAAGGTTTGCGAAGCACTGGTGTAGGCAGCTCATAAGGAAAGTATAAAAATGTGAATTAGCTGCCAATAATGGCGACACACTGGTAGAAGCAGTTATCTCTGCCAAAAGAAAAAACTCATATTAGGATAATGAAAAAAATTCTAACTCAAAAACAACAACCAGAAAATCGTATAAACATCATTATTAACCAAATATTCCAGCAGTGTTCAAAGGATGAAAACTGATAACAGTCTTAAGACAAGCGAGCTACGATATTAAAGATAAAATCTCCAATACTATTGAAAGAGCCACTGCTGCTAGCAGGCATC
>JASDQU011403595.1:24222-35427 GCA_032191745.1 Picea mariana
GAGGAGGTAGTATCTAGTCTCATGTATGAGATTAAGGCTAGAAGCCACTTGAAAGCACATGACCCCACTGATGTAGCCTTAGGAATGATATTACATAGACACTGACTTTATTGCATATATTATTTACGTTTAAATTGTGTTTTTGGTCGTGGAGTAAGACCTAAAACTACTTATGATTAACTACGTGCTCATCTTCTTAAGAGGTAAGGGAAAATGTTAATGGCCCAAGACCCAAAGACATCTAGCAAGAGTGAACTTTTCTCCCTTAGGGACCACTATCAAGTCATTTCTTTTCCTTGAATAATGGTAATGAGTTAGCGCACATTGGTGAATAGTAGCCAATGGTCTCTTGTTTGTTTACTAACGCACATTGACAAATAGTAGCCATGTATATTTATAACTATAGTTAATAATAATAACTATCCTCAATATCAATTTACAACTGAGTTAAAACATCCTTTACTACATTTAAAAAAATAAACTATAATAATTTTTTCTTGTTTCATAAAAAATCTATATATTAGGTAAAACTATGATTAGGTACTTAATGTACAAGAACAAGATAAGCAACATGGATAACAAGATGCTTCCCAAAATTATTTCAGACTCTAGCTAAAATCACCAATGACTAAAGCCGGGATGGCATAATGATGCCAAAGTCTTGGCTAAATCATTGAGAAATAAAATAAGAAATGAATTAGAGGATAAAAGAAAATTAATATATTATAAGGTGGTTGACCCTAACCTTGAAGATCAAAAGTATCTCTATGTTTTAATTAGTGTATAGAAGAACATCAATATTGTTAAAATAAGAAGTACATAGTGAAATTGGGGGTTGGACAATTCCCAAAACACAATGGTAAGAAAGAATATGTCACCTTTGTGACACCAAGAGGGTCGAAGATGAAAAACACTTTCTCCTAGAATGTAGTGCATATACCCAAATTAAATCCCAATATCCAAATATTTTTCACAACAATGATCTTCCTAACTTTCTAAGTTATCAAAACTTGAATGATCTTGGTACTCTTATCTTAATCCTTTATCTAAATAACATTTAAAAAAATTCAAATAATCTCTTACTTTTTTTTCTCAAATAAACCAATTTTGATCTCAATAAAAATTAACTATCTTCTTTATCATCATCATCATCATCATCATCATCATATATATATATATATACACATACTAGCACAACCCCAAACCAGTGAAAAATATGAAAAGTTTGAAATTAAATTTGTTAATCATTTGAACTTGACAATTAAATGATCACACGATGATTTTTTAATCATATTAAGTAAATATTAAAAATAAACAACTTAATGAGATCTCTTCTACATAACATCATCATTACATAACTAGCACAGCCGCTAACTCGCAACTGGTGAACGCCGAAAGTGGCGGCTTACGGCTGTTAAACGCGACCACTATTGGCGATCGCTAGTAATGCCGGTGAGACAACAACTCGACGATAAAAAACACTCTTCTTCATATTTAGCTTCGTGCCATGTCATCGAATTTCTAGATGTGACACTACCCTTACCAAATGCGACCCTCCCACCTGTGCANCACAACCCCAAACTGGTGAAAAATATGAAAAGTTTGAAATTAAATTTGTTAATCATTTGAACTTGACAATTAAATGATCACACGATGATTTTTTAATCATATTAAGTAAATATTAAAAATAAACAACTTAATGAGAACTCTTCTACATAACATCATCATTACATAACTAGCATAGCTGCTAACTCGCGGCTGGTGAACGTCGAAAGTGGCGGCTTACGGCTGTTAAACGCGGCCACTATTGGCGATCGCTGGTAATGCCAGCACAGAAACGCGGCCACCAAACGTTAGTCAGCATAAACTCTATGAGAATACTTTAATATCTTTTAATCAGGTAGATGTGGCAATAAGTTAGTGAACACAGTAATTTTTAAACACGATTAGGTAAATGTAAAAAAGTAAACATATAAATGGATGTCTTTATAACAGCTAGGAAGTTAATGGATGAAATCAGAGCCATTTATTTATTGTGACGACTAAGAATATTCTAGGCATATTTAATCTCGTCCATAGAAAATGTATTAAGAACTAAAAACCTCTTAAATGTGCCCATTGTCAATAGATGTACGCCTTTCGACCTAATTAATGCTCCTACTTTTCAGGCAATTAGCAAGCTGTGATGAAATGAACGAGGAATATCCATCTAATTATATTTAATATCTGTTTAATTTAAATTTAATGTGAAACATATCTTGGTGCATATCTTTGTGGATATGATCACGTCCCTTTACCTTTGCGATGATGTACGCGGGAGCGGGTCATAAGCGTTTGGCGCTATCTTTTCTATTGACGGACAAAATAGACACGGATTGGTTGGTCCCTACGGGTACCGTTCAGCCGGCCAACCCAAACAACTAATAGATGACCGAGCACTTCCACGACTATATATATCCAGGCGTATATACCAAGATTATCTAACGGCGGTGTATATTGCTCGTTGTTGGATATATCTCGGCACATATACCAAGGTTATCAAAAATGTATATATCCCTAGCCGCACTTCCACTAGGAGAGAGTGCAATTCAACAGTGGAGGCGGCCCTCCTTTGACCATCTGCGAACCCTAACTATCCATAGCCATCGGCGCTGGAGTATGGAAAAAATGAAAAAAAAAATTGAAAGCAGAAAGGTGGTGTGCCATTCCCTTTGTAATTAATGGCATAGATGTCTATCAGTTCTTCATTCGCTAACTTACTTTGAAAAAACATCACCATCTCTAGCGTTGTCTAACTATTCTATGTTTTTTCATTTTAGTGTTTTTATTCTTTTATTCTTACAGCAACAGTTTTAAGAGAATTGTAATTTCTTTTGCTCCTGATTTTAGGTTGTGGATAATCCTTTCTGTGTTAATTTTGTAAAACTACATGAAATGTTTAAATAATCATATTCTAAACCCAAAATAACTTAGAAAATGAAAAGGAGACCAGCTCGTCATAGACGCTTGGCTTGGGAGCCTAAGCAATGCCACTCAGTTCATATTAATCAGTGATGAATATAAAGAAATACATCAAGTAAGGAGTTAGAATAAACTCTTAGAAAATAGAATCTAAGTTTTAAATACAAACACAATTGTATAACTAATAAATTTTCCATTATTTTTTCAATAAAATAAAACAAATGCTAATAAAAATCTAAACCTTTAGAATACAAATATAAAAATAATTTCATTGAATTTTGCAAACCATGTTTTTTAATGGATTTTGCAACTCACAAACTTCAATGTGTCACGGTTTATTACCTATGTCCAAACACATATACGAGACTGTACTTACATTGCTTCTACTGTTAGTGTGACAGAGTACTAAAGTAGGCATTTCATTCTGATTTTTATTTAAAAGACATCCTATTTTCAAACAGAAAACATGGTTCATAATTTCAAATAAAAATTATGAACACCCAAAATTGGTTGAGAGGCAAAAGGTCATTACCCAGTTAAAAAATCCCTGTAATGAGATTTCCCAACTTGGCGTGCCCATCAATCTTACACTCTAGTTGTTTCTTATGAAAAATGAAAGAAGAAAGAAGAAATTCATAACATGTGACAAAACCATAGACTAATCAGATTGCTCAGTGGCGTGCTCATCAAGCTCACTCTTCACTTTCCACTTAATTAAATTTTGATATTTGTTTCTAATGGACAACCAAGGAAGACAGATGAAATCCATACGTATCACAAATCTAAAACTGACAAAACCATAAAATTGAATAAAAAATATTTTTGATTGTATAGGAATTCTACTGAACAAACTATGGGTGTTTGGTTAATTTTTTTACTTTTTGAATTTTTTGACCAGAATCAGGTTAAATAAATTTGAATAAAATCACTATTTTCTGTTGTTTAAATTTTATTTCTGAATGCGTAAATGGATTCAGTCTGTTAAAAAATTTCTAAAACACTTAAATTATACAAACTTAACCACTCAAATCTACTCAAATCTGCAGATCCAACCATTTATAACCAGAATTCAGACAAAATCAAATAAAAAAAATTACAAAAAAACATTCAAAGAATAAAACGTTTAAACTAATGCCAAATGATGTTCCCAAGTCACTCATCTGTTGTACTGCTATATTACTCTTATTATTTTGAAGTTAACATATGCACGTATTATTTTGAAGTAAAAGCTTTGTGAAATATATCGGGAATCATTTGCCGGTGAGACAACAACTCGGCGATAACAAACACTCTTCTTCATATTTAGCTTCGTGCCATGTCATTGACTTTTTAGATGTGACACTGCCCTTACCAAATGCGACCCTCCCACCTGTGCAAGCTATCCTACGTGGCAGTTTGCGTCCCAAGAATGAGAAGCTACGTGACAGGAGGSTCTTGGTRGTTCGATTTCTCATGTAATTCTTGACCGCTTCCAGGCCAGCTCTAACTATCTTTGGCGGTGGTATGATAATCGGGTTCCCCTCTAGATTTAGTCRTTTCAACARCACCAGATCTCCAATCAKATCGGGAAGGCTTTTAATCTGGTTATAACTCACGTCTAATTCAACGAGCTCAGTCAGCCCACAGATCGAATCCGGCAGTGTTTTGAAGTTGTCACAATTGTAACTAACGTTAAGAATTTGAAGGCTTACAAGTCTTTCAATATCTTCAGGCAGATATCTAAGGTTGTTCTTGTGGACGTCCATAACACGGAGAGACATCAGGTGGGAGATGGAGGAAGGGATATTAGAAAGCTTGTTGGAATGAACAGAGAGCTTGCGGAGGTTAAGCAGTTCGAATCCTAGAGCATCAGGCAGCTGCTGTAGCTTGTTGAAATCCGCAATCAGCTCTTCCAGCGAACTGATAAATTTGATTTGTAATACTTTAGCTCTAAAATCATACAATTAATCAAACCTAACAGAAATTCGACGTTCTTTCAAGAAATCAAGGGTTCGAATAAGATTTTTACCGGCAATTTTGAACGCATTCTGGCAATTCGTCAAAGAAGTTTACAGAAATATTGAGGATTTTGAGATTCGAGAGCCGGCCCATGGAATGCGGTAGTGATGTTAGCTGGTTCGAATGGATATCCAGATTTTTCAAATTCACTAGACTCGTCACGGATTCGGGCAGACACTGCATGAAATTGATCAAGTTATTAGCAAAATCACAAACGTTTTATATTTTCCTACTGCCAACCGTATGCAATGCTGAATTTACCTTGATATCATTTTTAGAAAGGTCGAGTTTGGCAATGGCCGAGAGCCTCTTTGCAGAGTCTGGGACGTCAAAGAGTATAAGCGCTGTTAATTCCTGCATATTCTCGTTAAGGTCTAGTTTGATATTTCCCTCAAAATAAGATTCGACTCTCGAGATTTGATAGAGCTCGTCGAGCTGTATAACGGATATGTGAGGAGCCTTTTCTGCTTCTGCAATTCTCTTTGCCTCGGCCTCCAATGCAGCCTGCAACATTAAATCGTCCTCTCAGACACAAAACCAAGATACATTTCATTAATACTAGAGATAAGTAAAAATATAATTCTTAAAAGGAAGAAATGATTCTGAGCTGAGTCGACCTTGGAAGCCTGGCAGCGCATGACATCAATATCAGGGGGATTGGTGATTGCTGCGATGGCTTTCACTTTGAGATTGCTAGTAATTAATTGTTTTTGAATTTTTACGAGATGTCTCCATCTGCAATTGACATGTTGCTTTCCCATATTTCACAACTAGAGAGAACAATCAGTGTAACCAGCAAACCAAAAAGGGTTATTTTGGTTTTCCAATCCCAAAGTTCCACTTTTCTGCACCTATTTTGGAGTAAGAATGAGGTTCTCCACCCTCCTTGTATCATTTTCTCCCTACAAGTCTCCCAACTGAGTTTATAGTGGAATTCAATCCCAATATATTTGTATTCTTTCACTATCTCCAATGGACTGCCTTAGAAAAGAAAGGTGATTGGTTTGTCTTTTCTATTTAAATAAAAAATCATGATTTTGTTCTTGGTAATGTTCACTTCCATCTCTACCTCGTGACAAAAGTGCTCTAAGGCTTTTAGATGTTCTCTTAATCCATGTGTTGTTTTTGAAATTAGAATAAGATCATCCGCGTATAAAAGTAGCTTCACCACATATCCTACTAGATGGACACCCTCTCCATCCATCAGGCAGACATTCCTTCACTTGTTCTGATTTTAGCTTTAACCTTCTCATAAAGTCTCTGAACTGTCGCTTTATATACATCTAGGATACCCAACTCTTCCATCATGTTCCATAGCTTGTCTCTTGGCATAGTATCGAAAGATTTCTTAAATTCCACAAAACAAAAATATGTTGTCTCACCTTGTTTGTCCCATATTTTCTCTATCAAATGTCAAAGGGTGACACTATGATCAATGGTAGAATGCCTAGGTCTAAAACTCGCCTGCCCTTTTTCCCTTTTTCCCTCATATTTTTCGCAAGTGTTGATTCTTCGCTCTATCATGCTCCCAAAAAGCTTTCCCATGAGAGGGTTGACCATAATAGTGCGGTAGTTGGAAGGGTTGTTGATATCTCCATTCTCAAAGAGAGGAATGATCACACTGGTGGTCCATTCTCCCGAAAAGTTGCCCGAGATGACCCCATTGAAAATTCCTTTTATGTGAGGTGAAATAATCCGGATTATTTTCGGCACAAAATGAGAGTGGAGATATAACACATAAATATTTAGAGATATTGCAAGAGAGACAACAATATAATAGAGATATAGCGGAAATAAAACAAGAGTCACATATATACAGTAATACACAATTTCTATTAATGAAATAAATGTACAGAGACTGTAAAAGTACATAGTGAAAGACTCGCTAGAATGGTGGTAGCTTATCTCCGAGAAAAGATGTGACAGATACTCGCATTCGCAAGAAGATGATTATTACAATGAGGCTCTAAGGGCCTTTTTAACATAAGAAAAATTCAAAACCCTAACCCCGGAAGATGAAAATCCAAAAGGGTTGCGGGCCCCGATGGGGGTAGTTGATACGTCAACTTACGAGGGGCGTAATTTTAGCATACGATCTTCGTTTGGGGCACACGATATCTCATTGGAAAGATCTATCTGAGGAATACAACTTTTGGGCAAGGAACATCAATTTGCGATCCATGTTGCTTACTGTTTTCTCAAAAAACATCGTTTAGGGCTTCAAAACGGCTCCAGAAGTTCAGGACCTGAAAAACTGCTAAAAATAGTAAATTATCAAAACTGCCAAAAAACTGTTTTGAGCCAGTTGGAGAAGGTGGGTGCCCACCAATATCCACCTGGATCAATCCTCCCTCCTTAAGAAGAAATGGTCTCCATTGCGTTGAGTTCCCGGGGGAGAGGGGAAAGCGATTGCTGAATCTGAATCTTAGTAAGTTGCTTGCCTTGCTGGAGACGTCGAGATGTTTGGTTTGTTGAAGGTTGTCACGAACCTATGGCTGGAAGGGTTGGACCTTTTTAACTAGTCTGGCTACATGAGATGACTGTGTGCAGAAGGAATCTTTGCGCTTTTTTGTAACCTTGTCGACCTGCTTCTGTTGGATAGAAGGTGCTTGGGGTGAGGTTGTAGCGGTTACAGTGTCCTTTTGTTCCCCTTTTGAACAGGTTGTAAAGAAGATGAGTTTTGTAGTATGAGATACTATCTTGCAACACTTTTTAGGTGGAACAATAGTCGGAATTACCTCTGGTATTTTGAAGAGATGACCCCCCAAAGTAACAATGACACTATGGGGTCGAGACTCATAAATAGCATGGCGCTTCCACATATATGGTTGGAACAACAAAACATCATAGACATCCAATGGGGAAACATCACATAATACCTCATCCTTGAAGAGTTGGATGTCGTATGACAATCGACACTATTGGTTGACACAGAGATCTCCTCCTTGGCGAAGCCACCCGATGTTGTATGGCTGCAGGTGTGGTGTTGTTGACAATCCCAACTGTTTGACGACTTCTGCTGAGATGAGGTTCTTCTGGCTTCCGCTATCAACAATAAAATGCAACGGGGTCCCCTTCACCCACATCTGTGAATGAAAAAGGCACTCCCCATCTTCAAGATCTGTTGGTTCTTCTGGTTGAATTGTTGCGGTCGCGACAATAGCAGTGGGGTCTGCGTCGATGATCTATATTTTACCAATATTCTCAGAATCAGATTATGAATTAGGGTTCAGCTCCTTGTCTTTGATCTCAACCACCAATGACTGTTTTGAGCGACATTCATCAGTGTTGTGCCATGGGCTTTTGTGTAAATCACACCATTTTCCGGTGTCCTTCTTTGTCTTCCCATGACCCTTCTTTTCCTGTGGCTTAGATTGGTTTTCAGGAAGTTGTTTGTTAGGGCCGTCTTTGTCATACCTTGGTTGTTGCGGATTTGCAGAGACAAACTCCTATTTGTTTTGGTGCTTAAACTTCTGCTCGATTTTAACAGCATATCGATAAGCAACACCGAGTCATGAGATGTCCAAAAAATCCATTTCAGTTTAGATGTATCAGTGTAGAGCTCCACGGTATCTTAGAACCAAATGTCATTCAGATTCTTTGATACTTAGCTTGGTGCACAAGGTATGGAAGGTATTGGTGAAATCCGGAACTGCTTGGCCCGTCTCTTGCTGCAGTGTGGTCCATCTCATGTATTGGTTCTCATAGTTTCCAACAGGGTAATACTGTTCCTTTATCACATCCATGAAAAAATCCCAAGTAGTCTCGGCCCCATATATTCCAGACTCCTCTGTGGAACTCTACTTCCAGTATGTTTCCCACTAATGTTTGACACGGGGGAGAGATTTAAGGAGTGCGAAGGTGATCTTTTCTCTGTCAGAAAAATTGTGAACAGAGAAATAACCTTCTAGTAGATTTAACCATTTATCTAGGGCATCCGCATCTATCTAACCTTCAAATATAGGAATATCAAAATTGACCTGTACCTTAAAAGGCGAGGTGCCTCCAAAGTGGCTACTTGATGAAAATGCACCTGATGCTATCGGAAGGCGTTGGAGGATGTGGAAAAAATTCTCCATCATTTCGTCCCTCTGTCGCGTGAGAGCTTGCTCAAGCAATAGACTTATAGGATCGTCTGCTCCGTCATTTTTCTTTTCTTCGGCCATGGAGGGTTTCTTGGGCGTGCGAGAGCAATTGTCTTCAAGAGAGACAAGCTCAAGACCCAACTTTCTATACTCGGACCTCGTCGGGGACATGCACTGAAATATGATCAAGAGTAGCTTGCTCTGATACCACTGATCCAGATTATTTTTGACACGAAATGAGAGCGGAGATATAACACATAAATATTTAGAGATATTGCAAGAGAGGCAATAATATAACAGAGATATAGCAGAAATAAAACAAGATTCTCATATATACATTAATACACAATTTCTATTAATGAAATAAATGTACAGAGACTGTAAAAGTACAGAGTGAAAGACTCACTAGAATGGTGGAAGCTTATCTCTGAGAAGAGATGTGATGGTTACTCGCATTCGCAAGAAGATGATTATTACAATGAGGCTCTAAGGGCCTTTTTAACATAAGGAAAATCCAAAACCCTAACCCCGGAAGATGAAAATCCAAAAGGTTTGCGGGCCCCGATGGGGGTAGTTGATACGTCAACTTACCAGGGGCATAACTTTGGCATACGATCTCTGTTTGGGGCACACGATAGCTCATTGGAAATATCTATATGAGGACTACAAATTTTGGGTGAAAAACATTGATCTATAATCCATGTTGCTCCCCGTTTTCTCAAAAAACATCGTTTAGGGCCTCAAAACGACTTTAGAAGTTCAAGACCCAAAAATTGCTAAAAATAGTAAATTACCAAAACTGTCAGAAAACTGTTTTGATCCATTTGGAGAAGGTGGGTGCCCACCGATATCCACCTGGATCATGAAATAAGCTCAACCCCCCACTTTAAAAATTCATCTTGAAGCTCGTCTATGCCCTCTGCTTTGTCGGTTGCTAACTTCTTTATTCCTTGCTTGATATCATCCATTGTGAATAGTTCCACTGTTGTTTTCACTATTGGAGGAGTATCTTTCTCGTGTACCCGCTCATATAGAAGCCACACATATTCTAACCATTGGACCTATGTAATATTGTTTTCATTATGCTTTCTCCTTTTATGTAGTTCTCTCAAAAATCCTTTGGGGTTGTGTTTTCCAAAAGAGATTAACTCCTCTCTTCTTGCATTTACATACTCTTCTTTTTTTCAGTGTACTAATCTTTCATATTTCTTCTTGTTTTCTTTGCCCAAATTTATCTCTTTTAGAGATCTCTTGGTTGCCTCATATTCTTCATCATACCATGGGTTTGTTAGAAAGGTACTTGTATCCCTCTTCTTGGGATGAGACCTTTTACATGCACTTAAGGCCTTGTGGATTGTTGGGATCAACAAACTACTATGAACATGAACACTCGTCTCATTGGTTATCATATTTTCTCTGTTGTACTTTATAACCTGAAACTGTTGCTTAAGAGAAACACTAAACCTTTCCCTATTTTCTTGATTCATGATGATTTTTCCTTTGGAAAGATTTTTCTTTTGTATGCCAATGATTTGATTATTGTGTGGACTAGCAGGAAAGTATAGCTTAACCAATAGGGGGGTTGAATTTGTGAGTTCAAGCTGCAATTCACAAACAAATAACCAAATATGTTGAGGTCTAGAGAGCGTGGAAAAGAAAACAACCCATCAAACTTAGCTAAAGGGTTTTGTTTAAAGAATAAGAGCACTATGGTTGCCGCACTCTAAGGTGGGAGAAACACCTCGTCAACGATAAACTAAAATTTATACTACATAAACTTTCAACAAACAAAACAAAGCGTTTGATGGAATTATGATGTCTAACATCCCTTCTGCAAGTTGGGAAACACTTAGATTGTTGGAGCTATTTATTAAATATGATAATAATGCTTGCAAGAGCCAAGAAGTCGAACTTCATCTTCATATTCTATCAACTCCTGACATATTCGTTATAACTTTCCTCTACTTCTAAACTTCCATAATTTTGTTTTGGAATCCTTCCCAATTGGAACTTAGACAAGCTTGATGATTGGTGTATGAGACCCCCTTGTTTGTGGGACAAGGGACCCCCTCCACGCAACGATTTGACTGCTAAAATCTACAAAGATATACATACTCTACCCCCTCTAGATTTGAACTTGTGACCTATTAAGAGGGAACAC